>ML344928.1:0-48605 GCA_005239505.1 Nicotiana paniculata | reverse complement strand
GTGTATTTTTATCATTAAAGCACATCAAATGTAAGGTATATCACATGCTAGACTATGCAATTTGGTATCGCATCAGCACCTATTTGCAGATAACTCTGGTTTAACCAGTTTGCGTCATCAAAGATCGGGTAAGGGCTCAAGTTACCTCGAGGAGAAGGTGTTAGTAACTCCTCGAGGTCCACAACGATGGGTCCCGTCCGAAATTGAATTATATGAATTATTCTAAGCAAAGAGAAGAGACAAAATTGGGCAAATAAAATGATTGACTTTAAAACAAAGGTGGAGGGTCCTAAGTTTTTTAGCCTAAAGGATCACCCCGTGCAACATAATAATACTTCATAACTCCCTCGAGGTGGGGTATTACTCATATTATTCAGCGGGCACAGACTATCATCTCCTGCTACCCAATTACTATCTTTAGGTTGTTTACCTAAAGCGCACTAGTTGATTCTAAATCGTACTCTATGTGTGCACTAGCCGTCCCATGCCTATGGTCCAGTAGGCATTTGGACCTCTATCTCGGGTGGTTCTAGACTTAACTTAGGTTGCTCAAAATGAGAAAACTAGGTGACATACAAAACAATTTGGACTTTCATGTATAGGCAAATACGGGCTCAAGTTGGCCTTCGCACTTAGACAACAAATGCACGCAAACTAATTAACATTGTCAGACGCAGATTTTAATAAGTTAAGGTTGCAGAACCCTATAGGTAAGATCTCTTTGTGATTCTGGATTTTATAAGAGGGCAGTTCATATGTTAAAAGCCACTTCCTTTAATACGATTTCTAAAGCCTACATAATTGCCTACTGATTATAAGCATAAGAGATTAAACTTATAGGCATGATGTCTATGTGATTCACGCATTAACTAGCAATGGTAATCACAGGAATATGTTCAGAACTGCTTATCAAGTCCTATAGGCATGATTTCTAATAATGATAATCAGCACAGTGTTGAAAACTCTTAAAGAAACGAGCAGGGCGATAATTAAGACTGATTTAGACCCTATAGGCATGGCTTCTATAATTAAAACTGATTTTTAGATCCTATAGGCATGGTTGCAATAACTAAAACTGATTTTTAGATCCTATAGGCATGGCATCTAATTTGTAGATTAAGCTGCATGAAAACAGAATCATATGGTCACATTGAGATATTAATCACTCAATACCCAATAGGCATGGTTTCTAACAGGTAAAAGTAGAACACATTTGAACTAAATAGAGAATCTATAGGCAGGATTTCTAACACACATTTGAGAAAGATAGGATACTTATAGGAAAGATTTCTCTAATAACTGGGCATGTTTGAGCAAAGTAACACATTTTGAGCAAAATAGAATACCTATAGGCAGGATTTCTACCCATTTCAATGCAAGTATAAGATAAAAACCCCTTTCTCAATTTTACTAATACCCCAAAATGTTATTACAAGAATTATTACAGACCCAGAATGAATAGAATAAATTACAAAGTAGAATAACTATAGGGAGCCTACAGCAAGCCCCAAGATACACCTGGCTAGGCCAGGCCTTCGTCCCATGGTTCATAATAGCTCAAAAATTACATCTTAATGGACATAAGGCAGCCAAAAATCAATTGATTCACCCAATTGGTATAAAATAGAGTTGCGCATGTAGAACCAAGACCCCAGTGTGTCATAGTTCCCAAGGGCTTCAAGAACCCATGGCAGTGCTCACACTAGGGAGGTTAACAGAGATAACTCAGAGGAAAAACTAGGGACCAAGTCCTAGTGTGTCAGAGTTCACAAGGGTCTCAAATGAACCCTGAGCAGTACTCACACTAGGGAGGTCAAAGAACAGAGCCTAAGTAGCCTTGGCTTTCAGCCGGCTAAGAATAAGAATTCAAAGAGACCAGACAGTAAGCGAATAAAATGAGGTTAAGAGACACCACTGAAGGACAGAATCAAATTGAGCTACAACAACTAATAGACATGCTTAAATTAAGGCAAACTTAACCAAGTTTCAAGAAATGAGTTCAATCACATAATGCATATATTAACAAGACAGGTTGCAAGACAGATTTATAGTAAGAAAAGAGATTTCAGATTATATTAAGTGCAGAAAGCTAGTATCACAAGAAGAAATCATATCAGTTGGAAATAGACCATAACATACTAAAAAATAATTAGGGCAATCACTAGAGAAGTCAAGATATGATGAAAACGGGATCAAAAAAAGCTACATTATAGCAAATTCAAAAACAGACGTGTTATCCTCTTAATGAATGCACTCATACTTAGTCAGCTAATCCCTAGAAAGGGGATATGAATACATGTTCCAACAGTAATTCTAAATAGAAGAGGGGTGGCTATCAATAACACATAGGCTAGGAAGAATTAAGAGAAATTAATCACTCAAGTCTAAACATGCCTCAAACAACAAACGTAATGGCATTTAGATTAGCCGAGCCTAAAATTGAAATAACATATTGAACAAAGTGGTAGGTAAATCAAAATGAAGTGACAAAGGCTTAGTAACTCACCAGTTAAATGAAAACAAGAAAGAAAGGAATCCCACAGTATTGTGAGTATCACCAAAAGAGTAAGAACCCAGCCTTTGCTTTCAGCCGGCGAGGAACCAAGTTGCAGAACAAGAATAGTTAAAGAGCAAAGAGCATCTAAGCTTTAATTTTTTTAGTTTTTCTTAATGATTTACGAATTGTTTTAAAGGGGAATGGGAAGGGGGTTATATAGTATATGAATTGAACACATAAACATGGAAAATTTTCAAGCAAACACTAGAAAGGAAGGTACTCAAAATCAATAAGGAAAGGAGAAAATTTAAAATCCTAATTTTAGTTAAAGTACACAAATCGGCAGATATAAAAGGTAAAAAAAATCACATGTTGCATATAATAAGATGAACATAGACAGGAATACTATTCAAAATCAATGAATTGAACCAGATTTGCTTCAATTTAAAAGAATTTGAAACCCTAAAATTAGGCTAAGTAAAAAATCGGCAGAGAATAATAGCTTCACATATAATAGGATGCATATAGACGAGATAACATTCAAAATCACAGAATCGAACCATATTTGGTTAGATATAAAAGAGATCTGAAACCGTAGTTTTAGGGTTAAATACGAATCAGCAAAATATGAACAAATCAGACTCACACGATGTAGAATAAGCGTGTGTGGACGGAATATCGTCCAAATTCAAGAGATGGAAGTCAATCTGACAAAATCAAAGTAAGAGTACTTGCCATGTTTAGGCAAGTACTAGGTAATACCGTAGAGAATCACCCAGTAATGAAAATATACGGATATGGTAAGTGAATGGGAAGAAAATCCCATTAGAAGAGGGATTAGAAGAGGGGTTTTCGAGAGGCAGCGGGTTAGGGTTCTTCAGAGGGGAGAGAGTAGATAGGCAACGGGTTTAGAGGGAATGGGGTTAGGGTTTGGGGTCGAGTGATATAAGGAAAGGGGTCGGTTTTGGACTGGGTTGGGTTGCTTAGGCTAGGGTTATTGGGCCAAAGTCTGGGTAGTTAAGGTCCGAAAAATAGGTAAGTTTTTGGACCAGATTTTAAATACCCACTATTTAACAAATAGATAATTTATAAAAATAATTAATAAATAAATAAAATATCATTTGTATACTACAAAGATTAAAAACAATTATTTAACATTATGAAAATATAAAAAGTCATTTTCTATATAAACAATGTAATTATATATGCATATGGGGTATTATTGCAAAATGTGCAATTTAGCCTTAAAAATACAAATGTAATTATAAGAAATGCACTGAAAAATATTTAAAACCTCATATTGGTATAAATTATAAGTTTGGATGATTAAATCATCAAAAAACAATTTGGAGGGTAATTATTGAATATTTATATAAATAAAATGCAGAAATAAATTGATTTAAAGCCTTTAAAATTTATGGAAAATTATGAAAAATACTTGTGTGTGTTTGTAAATCAAATGATGATGCATATGTATTGTTTTGAAAGTATATATATACATTTGAAAATATGAGAGAAAAATTGGGTATCAACAGCATATGCAGAACATAAGTGCGCAAAATCCACCACATACTCGCCAAAGTGACGATGCGTCGACACCACCAGTTGAATTTGACCTCGCCGAATTAACTGAATACTAGGATGTCTCAAGCCTAAGTGATAAGTTCATCGCCCGGCCCGTCAACTACTTCTCCAGGCCGAGCAATGAAGGGACTAGATAGACTGGGACTTCTCGAATGTATGTACAAATTGAGCAAAAACTTGTAAATATCCTCCAATGAGTGAATAAGCGGAGCAACATACGGTTACTTATGTAACTCCACAAAGATTACGCATCACGCCAACATAGTAAATGTACATTCGACCTCGCTCGAATTTACGACGAGTTAAATTCGACCTCGCTCGAATTAACAAGTTACATTAGACATCGCTTGAATTAACAATTCAAATTCGACCTCGCTCGAATTAACAAGTCAAATTCGACCTCGCTCGAATTAACAAGTTACATTCAACCTCGATCGAATTAATTACAAGTCAAATTCGACCTCGCTTGAATTAACAAGTTACATTCGACCCTGCTCGAGTTAATTACTGAAAGTCAGGGACTTATTATGAGAAAATCCAAAAAAATCAAAAATAAAAGAGAAGGAAAGGCCAAAGACGTACAATCAAGGACAAATTAATTGTTCCATTCAAAGGAAAAATAGTGTCTTATAGAGGGCCAAAAGGGTGCCCCCACTCAAAATAAAACTAAAACTAACTAAGTACAGAAGGAAAAATTAAGTACAAAAGCTTCACTCAACATTATCTCCATCCAAGCCTTCACCCCTCTCCCTGTTTCGTTCAGCGGCTTCACCTCCATTGTCGCCCTCTCCATCAGGATGTTCATCATCAAAAGTAAGCCCGTCTTCGGCCTCATCGTCTTCACCGGCCTCCGGTGTCGTGGGGTCATAGCCGCAGGCGAGCCAGTCCTCGTGTGCTTTAACACGAACTTCTTCGAAAGCGGCTTCAGTAACATTCCCCACTACCAACAAGCCCTTATATATCCCGCTGAGCTTCAGCATGGATCCACATCTCGTACAAAGGGCTAGGAACGTCAACAGAGGCGGCCGCAGGAGAAGGAGTTGGAGCTAAAAATTGCGCCCTCTCAGCCTCGAGAGAAACAACTTGATCACCCAGGCTCGATACATCTCCCTCGAGCCCACCAATTCGCTCATCAAGCCGCGCCTCCCTCAGAGCGGCCGTTTCCATCTCAGTTGCTCGTTCAGACCTGAGAACGCGGATATAATCTTCCAATGACGATGCCCTCGCCAAGGCCGCTACTCAGGCTCCCTCAGTCCTCTCCAGCTCGGTCACCTTCCCTTCCAACTCAGTCACCTTCTCCGCCAATTCAACACTTAGACCAACAACTCTAGTGGCACTTTGCTTAAGCTTCACCCGCAGGGCCACCACCTTCACCTGAAGATCAACACACTCAGCCACAAACCTCTTTCCCACCTCGAGCTCTTCTTGTTTAGCCCTAAGAAACCCCTCGAGTCGCTGCATCTTCCAATGGACCGCATCAGGTCCTCATCCTTCCGCTCCAACTCCTCCCTAAGGGACTGAAGATTGCGGCCCGCCGTGAGTCGTGCATGCATCTTGCGGCACTTGTCACGGTATCGGCGGTACTTCGAAACCATTATTCTGATAAGCGGCATCTCGTCTATCCTCGCGGCGGATACTCTTAGTCTCTAAAATAAAAGTCTGAAGAAGTAAAAGAGAAGAAAAAGGAAAAATCAACAAGAGTGGAAGGCGCAAAACGAAGAAAACAATAAAGAACTCACCCTTAAAGCCATCCCAGCTACGCCCCATGACAGGACAGCATCGCTGATCTCCTGAAGGGCCCTGCTTTCAGTAGCGGAAGAAAGAAGGGCGAATTGGGGCACTAGGCTCACCGTTTCCTCCAACAAGTCGCAATCCGAAGGAATCTCGATCACGCGGGAGGAGACGTCCGTTCTCGCCTCAACCCGGGTGAACCCCGCCTCAAACATGCTTATGTCCTCAGGATCAATATCTGAACCGAATTCATAGTCGTCTATAACCACGCCTTTTGCCCTCTCACTGGCCAAAGGGGGATCAAGGGTCTGTTGAGAAGTCGATAGACCACTCGAAATGGTCGCAGCGGCCTCTGAACTCTGCCCTCCTACCACGGTAGCCTCCTTCCACGCCCGAAACATGCACCACCTCCACGCCCTAGGGGGATACAGTCTCCACGCCTAAATTAGCATCATTGTCAGGATCGGACACCGCCAACACGGGATCGCCCCTCGAAGGCCCCTCAATCTCGGGTACCCCATCAGCTATTATCCTCCGCCTCTTTAATGGAGCCTCTTCACCATCGCCCTGAGACGATTCATCCACCAAATGAACTTCGGGAACTAGAGCTTCCACCAGGAGAGCAACCTCCCGACGGCCGAGTCCGGGCGGGGCCGTAATCTGTGATGTAGTAGCAACGCTCTCACTTGCAGCCACAATTAGTGCAGGTCCAATCGAGGGACTCGACTGATGGAAAGCAAGAATGGGAGCCCTTGACCTCCTCGTAGCCCTCCAACCTACCAACGATAGAACCTTAAACCAAAGAGGAAATAGAATGGAAGAAAATACATAAAGAAGGGCAAAATGGCCAAGGGCAAGACGAGATGACTCACCGTAGAAGGTTTGTGCCTGAATCTCTCGTAGAACGGCGACCATTCACGAATCCTCTTCGTATGGGGAAAACCTGGCTCACCCACTCGCGGATATCAACGACTAGAGGATGAGGTTCCTTCTCGGCTGCAAAATAAAAAAAAGGAAAAGACAAACAATCAGATCACCGGAAGGGGGCAACGAGCAGCCATTTTGGGAGAAAAAACTTACGGGCATAATTCCACTCCTCAGATACTCGTTAGGATTCGACACCACATGCTCCGTCCTCACATAGAAGAAGTTCTCCCAAAAGCGGAGATTGGTCTTATCATCCATACTCACCCCCAATCCCTTGGTCCCGCGGTGACGAAGATGTATCATCGTACACCTGTGAAAACTTGGAACGAAGAGGTGAAGTAGGCGACGGAGAGAAATCCCCCGACCGGCCAGTTCCACGTACTTGACGAGAACGATCAAGAGCTTGTATATGTACGGAGAGAGCTGAGTCGGGCACACATCATAGTAGCGGCAAAAGTCCTCCGCCAGGGAAGGGAAAGGAAGTGTGTACCCGATGACGAACGGGTATGCATAAAACGCACAATATCGCGGCCGGTGTATTTGCACGACGTCGCTTCCCGCGAGAATAAAATCGACATGGTCAGGAATCCTCCATTTAGCCTTAAGCGCAGCAAGCGCCGCATCATCCATTTCGAAAATGACGTATTGGGTCTTGTCATCGGGAAAGCTCTTGAAATTGGTCCTGGTCTTCCCCAGACGTGGTACTATCTCTTCCACATTGGGAAAATTCTCATCTTCCGCCATGACTGCCCCTTCTTTATGAGAGGGTATATCAGTTTCTGGCGCAACAGCACCAGCGGATCTATCTAAGTTAGAGGATGCACTAGCCATTTCTTCTTTGGTTGCGTAGATGAGGAATGCTAAGGAGAAAGGGGTAACAATGGCAAGAAACTTTAAAAGAAAACAGAGGGAGATGTAAGAATTTGGAGAAGGAGAAGAGAAAGTCTGGGTTTTTTTTCGAACGATTGAAAAACACAGCAACCAAACGAGAAATTCTCCCTTATTTATAAGAATATAGGCACCCTGAGCGGGGAAACCAAACGCCGCCACATTAACTCCAAAACAGAAGAGGCACGGTAAATGACGCAACGCATAGGGAACGTGCGCCATAATATCGCATGACAAAATAGGTCATTTCGAACTGACGTGACGGTCAGGTATGGCTCTCGAGGCATCACATAGTCATCTCGCCAAGAAGAGTTCGCCCCTTGACCAAGATGCTCAGATTTCTCAACTCGCAAACTGGCGAGGTCCGCCAAAAGACGACCCCAACAGGCGGAGGGACTAACTGTTTAGTTCAAAATCTAATCAAAAGAAGTTTACTTAAGGAGGAATAACTAGGGGTTAATCAGTCGAAATCGTGCATACGAAGCACTACAGCAGCGAGTGGCTCAGCTATGGTCGAGGTCGAACACTCAGGAAGCCCGTACGAGAAGTTTGACACTTAGATATCTCAAAAGACTATTTTATAGGATATTCAAAGGACTTAGGGACTCTGGTAAAGGAACATTGGGTAATGTGAGTGTTTTGTATAAATATTAGGAGAGAAAGTGAGGTAGAGGGGGCTAGTGAAAAACACACACACACATATCACTCCTATGAGAGGAGGACTCATGACCTTAGGTCCTGCACCAAGAGGGAGAAAGAGTCTAGAATCTTTGTGTTCATCTGTAGTTCAAGTTTATCAAGTAAACAAAGATCTATTTCGACCCAGTTTTGGTGAATCCTTCCCTTCATTTACTTTCATTATTATTTGATGTTATTCAAGTTGTTATCTTTACTTATATTGTGGAGCTCAATCGAGGCTATAATCGATTTTTGGGCTCAACCATGTTAGTTTACGCCTACTTGAGACCTTTGATCTAAAATAAATTATGTTCAGCTAGGATTTACCCTCTATCTTATTATTTGATTAGTTTAGCAAAAAGGCCTACAACTTTTTAGTTAAACACGAAAAATTCAAAAGTGTTGGCAAAGTTAACATTACTCGTTCAAAAAAATCCTTACAGTACAAAATGAAATCACAAAATTTAATTTCATCCTTAATACAAAATGAGTTCTTAATTGAGATCGATTTTGAAAGCATTTCCAATATGATTCAGGTCAATTCCAAAATCCATAGATTATCATATGAACAAACAACATTTGGTATAAAGTAGGGGTGCTCATGGTTCGATTTGGATTGAGTTTTCCTTAAAAAAAAACCAAATCAAGTAAATTGGTTCTTAAAATGTTGGAACCAAACCAAATCAATTAAGTCGATTTTTCAGTGATTCGGTTTTTGTCGGTTTTTTCTTAAATATGAG
The DNA here is from genome assembly GCA_005239505.1 of Nicotiana paniculata. Taxonomy (NCBI): domain Eukaryota; kingdom Viridiplantae; phylum Streptophyta; class Magnoliopsida; order Solanales; family Solanaceae; genus Nicotiana; species Nicotiana paniculata. The sequence continues at coordinate 39,560 of ML344928.1, read as the reverse complement.
ACATACACTACCAAACACATATTCCACGGCGACTATATTTTCAACGTAACACTAACAAACCAATTGTTCTTTGAGAAATCTATCATTTACCATGATATATTGATGATAAATGAATCAAATAGTGATGAATAATTTAAGTCAATTAAAAATCAATTATTTTTAACATGAAATAATTCTTGTACTTAGTCAAAGCAAACTACCAATCAAACTAGAATGTAAAGGCAAAAATTAGTTTATTGTAATAGCAAAGAACTAGACTTAAAATACAAATGACTAATTTGTACCATAACATTTTTGAAACTTTATATAAAAATATACATGTATATAAGTGTAATAATAAATTTAAATAGCTACTTCTATAGTCGGTTTTGTTCGGATTTTTTCGGTTATTTTTTTATTAAAACCAAAACCAAACCAACTTTGATCGGTTTTTGAAATTCAAAACCAGAACCAAACCAAACCTACAAAAATATATTTTTTTTTGGTCGGTTTGGTTCAATTTTTCGGATTTTTATGAACACCCCTAGTGTAAAGGTGTTCGTAGTGGAGTCTAAAGATCTTTCTTAGCAACTTTATTGTTCCCTTCCTTTTACGGAGTTTAAAAAATGTGGTCCTGAAAGTGTAAGAGATAAAAACTTTGTGAGATTAATGATTAATAAAGAAAGTATGCCACATAAAAAAATTTGCAACCTAAGGCGTATGATATATGTATAATTTATGTATTATATATGTATAATTGTGTATAATCAATGTAAAATTTATGTATATGGCTAGACAAAAGGTAAACAATTAGAGCCCGTTTGGACATATAAAAAAACTTCCTTTTTCCAAATTTTTTTACTTTTTTCAAAATAATTTTCAATTTTCACTTGAAGATGCATTCTAGAAATTTTCGAAAATTTGAAAAACTCCAAAAACCAGTTTTTAAAATTTTCACTCAAATCACTCACAAAACTTCAAAAACAATCCAAACAGAAATTTTATGTCCAAACACAACTCTAAATTTTAAATATCATTTTTATTTAAAACAATTTTGCATCATTTTTTGAAATTTTACACTTATATCCAAACGCCTACTTAGTATGGTCGGCTATATGTGTAAAGAATTAACCGTTTTTATAACCCGATATGCTGAAAAGCAAATTCGGGTTAATGGGTTGGCTTAAACGTTAGCAACCTGCAACCAGACACTATTACCAATACCTCTACAGCTCAGCTCTACTACAGAGCAGAGGTTAACAATGGCGCTTATAATCCAAAATCCAGCTGTATTTTCTATGAAATTATCAGCACGCTTTGGCCTTTTACATTCACCTCTCAAAATTGTATCTTCATCTTCTTCCTTCTTCTCTGTCCGTTGCTATTCTGCTGTTTCGCAAAGGCCCCTCAGGTTAGTTAGTAAGCCAATATGGAGACTGGACATTACACTATCTTTTTTAGGCGTTTGGACATAAGAATTATAAAATTCCAAAAAATGGTGAAAATTTTTATCAAGTGAAAATGATTTGAAATTTTAAGCTAGCGTTTGGCTGTAGATTCCTAAAGTTGTTTTGAAAAATCTGTTTTGGGTGAAGTTTGGATGAAAATGTGTTTGGACCTACATTTTCAAAATATATTTTTTAAATTTATTTTGGAAAAAAATATGTATTATTAGGGATTTGGCCCAAAACCAGCTATTGAGCTTGTTTTGGTATTTGGAATTTTGCCGAAATATAGGTAAAATCTATGGCCAAACATGTGTTTGCCAAATAAAACCCAAGCTTATTTTGGCAAAATCTATGGCCAAACGGTAGAGTTGTGTTTGGACATAAAATTAAGCTTGGGTTGTTTTTTGAAGTTTTGTAAGTGATTTGACTGAAAATTTTGAAAAAATGCCTTTTATAGTTTTTAAATTTATAGAAAATTTCCAAAATAGCATGAAAATTGAAAATTTTAGGAACAAAGCTCGTTTCGGAAAATAAAAAAAAGTGAATCTTTTTTGGAACTTTTTTTTTTATGTCCAATCGGGTTAATCTCCTTTTTTTTTAATAACTGAATTGGGTTTTTTTGGATTGTTTATTCAGATGTGCAGTTCTTGGTGCTGGATTTGCTGGGCTGTCTGTTGTTTGGCATTTGTTGCAGGTGTCCCCNCCCCCCCCCCCCCGGCCCACCACTTTGTCTATGCAGGATGTGTTACACTTACTTAGCAGAGTTCATAATTTTGTAGCTAATCATGTTCATAAAATTAGATTTTGCAAAGAGTTTTTAAGTTATATACATTATGAGAAATTTTATTATATGGGGTTATATGTTGGCTAATTACATGTTATTGTCTTAAGTGTGTTGCTAACCTGAGAAATAAGGTAAGCACCCTGTAAAAAATCTTTACATTATACTTATTTATATACTTCCTCTAATCCAATTTTTTTTGAAAATATTATTTATTAGTCCGTTCCAAAAAGATTGATATAGTTGCGAATTTGAAAACGATTAATTTTAAACTTTCCACATTAAGAAGCTTTTATAGCAACAAAAAAGATATGGTATTTTTTTTTTTACGATAGCATCCGGGCCAGCTCGACTATTTACCGACCAGTACAAGTACCCGTAGCTCTGCCTGCCAAGGCTTAGGCAAATGGGAAGAAATCACATGGTATCCTCCTCTAGAATTTGAACCTAAGACGTCATGATTCTCCTCCCACCTTATTGACCATTATATCTAAGACCACAAGTTTCAAGACTTTTATAGCCACACGAAAATGTCATGACATGTTAAGACCACAAGTTCTAAAAGTCTTCATTTATTTTCTGAACTTTCGTGTCGAGTCAAACTATACCAAACAAATTGGAACAGAGGGATTTAGCCCTTTTACAATTATTTTCTTCTCTTGGCAAATTCATTTTATCCAAGTCTTTAATGTTAAATAATATAAGTAACCTACAACACAGGTTAAAGTACACTGATTGTGTAGAAATCTTTATTATATCAACGTATATAACTTAAATACGTTAACAAATTAGTTTTATCTATGAGTCTTAATGTTAAGTTACTTTTTGAAGCTTCTTTTTTTCTTTATAGTTCAATTTTCGTATGCTAAATACAGCCTACGTCTTTTAATTTATGTTTTGCAGCAAAGTTCTGAGGAATTGAATTTACGCATAGACATATATGATGAAGTTGGCATTGGTGGAGGTGCATCTGGAATGTCTGGTGGACTCCTTCATCCCTACTCTCCCAAAGGTGGATGTGTATTCTTTTACTAGGAGGAGATTACAACTTGGGCTTCCGAGTTCTTCCTTCAAATTAGTTCCTTACACTGTCACTCGACATTTTCGTAAAGATAAAGAATTTATTTTTACTACTATTCCCTTTTGAGATTTAACTCAAAATTTGCAGTTAAGCTTCTGTGGCGGGGAGAAGAATTCTGGAAAGAAAGTTTAAAGCTTCTAAATATTGCTGAAGATGCTCGATCTTCCAAGCCATTGGACATGGGAAAGCCAGAAAGTACACTAAAAGAAGGTGACTTTATAGTCAGGAAAAGGTTAGTAGTGTAAAGCATATTATTTGTAAGCTGCTCAAACATCTTAGTGTAAGCTTATGGGACCGTTGAATGAATTCAAATTGTAAAAATGTAAAAAGGTGGCTCCTTTTCCTTTGATATTAGGAGTTTCTTTTAGATCGCTGATAAAAAAAGTTAAGTTTAAATAATTTTGTTTCCACAAGTAATGTAAACGAAACGGCAAGCTATTTACTGTTGCATCCTGTTTTTAACTCGCTTTCCTTGTGACATCCAATATGTCTTTCGTATCATATTAAGCATATAATTCTATTAACAAAATCTCTTGTTCGTGTAGCTTATACTTAGTATTATTTGCCAATTTAGGGGTCGTTTGGTTTGAATACGGCTAATGCCGGGATTAGTTATCATGGGTACTAGGTTTACTAACCAAACAAAGTATTAAGGTGGTATTAAATTTTTATACCAGCATTATACCTTCTTATACCTCATACCAAACGACCCCTTAAGACGTACATGATTGTACTGCAGCAGTTTACCTAAGCATATGAGTGAACCTTTTCTTTCTTTAAATATTTTCACTGCCATAAGTTGAAAAACTGACATGTGCACTTTAGTCGACCCAATGCCTTAGACTCAAGATGTTTTGTTCCTTCATTGTGCTTCTATTTTCTTTGTATTATATGGAAGAGGTGTATCCATCTTTTTAGTGTCTAAGCAAATTGGCTTGTGATGACTAACAGTGGAATCGTGAGGCCAGCGCTCTCTGTGAAGAATCTGGACGTGATGAATGATGTGAGTACATCAAATTATTACATGGAACAAGAAACTTATATGTAACTTCATGATTACGGGAATGTTTCTTCTTGTCCTTGACTAGAATGCTCAAAACTGCATTGCCAGCTGCAGAGTAGAGTCGATTCACAAGGATGCTGCGCAGAAGCTGGTACCCGGTTTGTTTGTGCCTTTGGACTTGGCGTTCCATATGCCTGAAGCTGTGAATGTTCATCCTCAGAATTATCTTGAGGTCTGGAGGGAGAAGTCCTGACAACTATAGAACTCTGAACTAGTCCCTATTCCTTTATTTCATTAAGGTGTTTTTACTGTTGATTATCTCTCAGGCTCTCTACTTAGCATGCAGAACTTTTGTGGAATCCAAGTGCAGTTCAGGCATTTCATGTAAAGAGTTATATTTGCACAAGAAATCAGTTCATAATCTTCAAGAATTAGCAGGTATGTTATTAAATCACCTTAGCTTCCTCGGATCCAACTGTAGCTTGTATCACCAGAAAGAATGTAGCAAAGAAGTGGCTTCCATATACTAGTGAAGTAGCCAAGGAAAAAATACCAGTGAAGTAACCTAGATAGTGGGGTGATATTAATATTTGAAAGGTAAGAGGGTAAATTCAGGGGGAATGGATGGCAGGGCTGAGTCTAGGGTTTATTTTCTGTCATCCTTGAAAAGTGAGAATCATTTCCTGAAAATATCTTAGGTATACTGAAAATGACAAAAGAAAGCTAGTTGTTCCACCACCTAACCCTATTCTCATATACTAGTGAAGCAGCAATCCTTCTCTAAAAAGAAAAATCCGGTTGATAATAAATTTAAGAGCTTGCAACCTCCACTCTCGAGGTGACCCACCCACTTCCCTTGCTTCCTAAACAAATAAGGGAATTAACTTTTGCTGCTTCTCTTTGTACTCCTCAAAGGTACTGTTACGACTTAGACTTCTAACAATGAATACCTTTATCTTGTGAAGAGTCCTAGGTCGGAGTTGGATTTTTGACCTATTATAGGGTTTTATTTGGGCAGAATGTGCTAATGTTTAAAGCAAACTGCTCAATGAATCTAGGTGATTTTATTTTTCCATGATCTTGTCAATTTTAGTGATTCCCATATTCTTTTCAGGTGAATATGATGCAGTGATCATATGTCTAGGTGCTAGAGCAGCCTTTCTTCCTGAGTTCTCTGGAAGGCTTCCTTTGAGGACATGTAGAGGTGTTATTGCTCACTTGCAGCTCCCTGATCGCATCAGGTACATGTGTGTAACTCCCATATGAAGCAGAATTTCCTCTCTTTTTTGTTCCCTTTCTAATATGCCAAACCCCAACCAAATACCTCCCCCTCCCCAGATGATTCAAACCCTCCAACCTCATTGATTGGAGGTGGAAGGTTCTCTCCACTAGGCCAACCCACTCTTGTCTCAGGAAGAATTGTTCAAACCTTGAGAATTTTGGAATACCCACTTTGTTCAATTATGCATTGGTCTTATATGGGGAACTCTGGGGCGTCTTAATATCTTTATAGTTTATACATCTCTTACATGGATATATCTACAGTATCCGCCAGATATCTCCATATTCTTGATATCCTCATTTTCTATCCATAGTTATTTGCTAAATATTATAAAGAAAATATGATATTGATTGACTTTTGTAGTTTTCCCATGCATCACGTATATTCTTTAGCTATGAAGTGATGCTTTTATAGGGAATGGTGAAATATCCTACGTTTAAAGACCTTGATATGATTTATATTAGCCTCTGTTTAGTGTATGTTAAACTTTGATGTACAATTAGCCTCCATGATCGTGATAGGCTAACTGTAATTACTTCCCCATTTTTGTTAACTCTGTGTTTCATTCCATAGAGCAACGACCGGTTACAAGGGTTTCTCAAAAGCGTGGACACAATTTAGACTATTATCCCACCGATAAAATAAAATTAATCTATTACAACCCCAAAAACATAATGCATAGCTAAAACTGCCAAGTTGGTGAAATGCAGCTGACTCAGACTTTCTACGTGAAGCTACTCCAGCTCCTTGTGTCCCTTTATTATTCTTTCTGGATAAGAAAATGTCAGTACACAGTAATATGCTTTTGGGAAGATTGAGAGTTTATTTTGTTTTGATTTCTAACATGAGGGACTTGTCCTCAAGCCTACTTCAATTGTCAAACCTATCATCATATTTCAACCCCTCCTCCCTCTCCCTCTCTCTTTCTCTCTCAAAACCTTTTTGATGTGTCCTCTTCTTTTTTCTTTTATGTCGAGTATCTAAGGCACATAATTCTTGATTCAAACTTTTTTAACGTCCATTGCCTCCAACATGCAACTAATAAGAAGTATTTCTGCATGATGAACTTCAGAGAGGAGTATCCAAAGCACAGCCCTTCCATTCTTTCAGATGCATGGCTTGCTGTTCAGGGACCTCGAACGTTGTACTTGGGGTCAACATGGGAATGGAAATCGAGGAATTATTCCAGACACGTCCCAGAAGAAGAAGCTTCTAAAGTTCTTGAAGAGTTACTGCCAAAGGCATCTGCTGTATATCCAGCTATAAAAGATTGGAGTGTAACAGGAGCATGTGCAGGGCTAAGGGCAATGCCACCACTCACTGCAGAAGGATCACTTCCACTCTTAGGTTGTGTAGATGAATTCATTGGTGGCCGTAAAGAGTGTAAGTACTGGTTATTTACAGGACTTGGTTCCAGGGGTTTGTTCTACCATGCTTGGCTTGGAAAACTAATGGCAAAGGCTGCTCTTTCATGTAATGAGGACTTGATCCCTTCTGAACTAACTTCATGGAAGCATCGAGTGAAGCAGTAGGAGAAGAGAACGTCAAATGTCCTCGTTATTTTTCGTATAATAATATTGAACCAGAATGGGCTTAAATGGAGCGACATGGACAATGAGGATTTATATAGCCGACCCCAAACCTGCTTGGGATTGAGCGTTGTAGTAGTTCGTAATGGATGTGCATAATGGAGCCATATAGAAATGAGAAATCATATAATTGACCCGAACTTGGGATTGAGGCGTAGTAGTTGCTCTTGTGGCTAGTGGTCTCTCCAACGAGTTCACTTCCTTTCTAGCGAGCAATGATACTCCTGCTCATCGTAACAACAAAAATTTTGATGTAAATGTGTATTAATGTTATGGTAGATTGTTGGGTGGCTAAGAGAATAGAGAAAACGAATTACTTTATGGTTTATATGGTGCAAAAGCGTATCTGGTTTTGTAATTCTTTTTAGCCACATCTAAAGCTCAGAACTTTTAACAATGACGTAGTCAGAAGGCATTTTAGCAAGTAAAAACAATAGTTTATATTTTTATTTTTGAAGATCATCAGTATATTAGTCATATAAGAGAATGTTTTGATCTATATTACATGTCAACTATGAGTGCTTCACCCTAAATAAAGTTCGGAAAAGGGTCAGAACTGATCCTGAACTATAGTTTCAGGGTTAAAACTACCCTCCGTCCACCTATTGGACTATTGATATCCCTACCTTTATGTTCCTGGCCCTTACATACCACTTCGACTAACGGCTCATAATTATTAAAAAAGAAGATTAATGACTAATTATGCGGCAATTTCTCATTAGCCTATTTTGATACAAGAGGCCACTTGTACATATCCGATCCGGTGAATCATACCCACCCCAAAAAACCCACCCGCTCCGACCCAAAACAAATAACCTAAATAAACATGGATTATTATTTTGTTGTATTATGTTAATGGCTTTGTCAAATGAAGTTGTGTGGATGTTAAATGTTAGATGGTATCCAATTTCAGCAACTTTATTATTATAGATGTAGTAGAAAAATTTGCAAGTGCACTACAATGCACCCAACTCAGTTAGTTTTTTGTTTGGACTCAACTCAGTTAGTTTTTTGTTTGAACCCAACTCAGTCAATGAACAAATATGCAGCTTTTGTAGTAATTCTTGTTGTGTTCCATCAAGCAAATTTGACTATTGTCCATTATAATCTTTCTGTCCTTTTTTTTTTTGGATCATCTATTTTTGATTTGTGATACACTATAACATATGAATAGCTAGGAAACATTATAGGGACATTGGAATTGCACTTGAAACATATGGATAGTGCATTGGAAACATACGTGAAGTGCACTTGAACACTACGTGGACATTGAATTGCAAAGAAATTAATTATGCAACAATCACATAAGAGATTCATCAAAGATAGATAATTAGAGGACATTCCTCACAGATAATTAATAATCATAAAGACTTACGAATGTGTTACACTGTTTCACCACAAATTAAACCCATAAAAAAATATTTTGGGGTGAATCAACACATCACCATTCAAAATTGATTCACCACAAAATAACAAAAAGGGTGAAATTTGAATCAATCATTACAAAATATTCAATAAAATCTAAATGAAGTGGTTGCTACTTAGAGGCAGTTTTGGCCCTCTTAGCCTTTAGCTTGCCAACTCTTACTTCCTTTTTGGCTATCAATTGGTTTGAAGTCACAGCTGCTTTGCCTTTCCATGTCACCTTTTTTGGTGAATAGGGCAGATTAGTAGGCAAATTTACACCAGTTCCATCTTCCTTGAAACCAATCTTCCTGGTACCAGTAGGTTTTGGTGCAACTTTCTTTGTTGAAGCATAGTCCAAGCTTCAGATATCACCATTGCCCTCAAATCTGGATCTTCATCGTCATCAACTCCATCTCCAGTAACATCATTAATATCATCTTTATCTACTAGCATGTTCTAAGGTGTAGCAGCTTGTTTACTTGTCTTCTTAGTGGCAACAGGTTTGTGTTGAGCAACTTTGTTTACTTGACTGGTCTGTTGAGCAGCTTTCTTTCTTTGACTAGGGAGTTGATCAGCCTGAGTTGGTGGTTCACAAGCTGGTGGTTCACTCGAAGACACATTGAACCCAGGATTAGGCATGAAGGCAAAGTTTGAATTTTGACTGTCTTGAGGTGTTGTCAAGGGCACATCTTCCACAGTTTGAGAACATTCTCCTTAGAAGAAATGGTTGTGCTTACCATGAACTTACAAGAGCTAAAACATGTGCTTACTATGGAACTAAAATTGTAGAACTACAAATAAATTGCAGTACCCACATGAAATAAGAAGTCGTTTCCTTGAACCAAACCATAACCCCCCCTCTCTCTCTTCCTAGCCTCATCTTTTTCTCTTGTTCTCTTGACCTTTGGTCTAGCAACCATTTTATGCACATCCGGTGGCTCCATAGCATGTTCTGGCTCAATTTTCTTGAATTTTCACCTCTAACAAGTTGTATCTTATGCATATACACCATTACGTAAGCTTCTTTGGAATACCACCAATGCACCTCACTCAAAGGATCAAGTTTTTTATGGAGTAAAGCTTTTATTGTATGAGGGTATGGTATTCTAGTTAAGTCCTATGCCTGCATGTACATCTTTTCAATTCATAATTAACTTCATGCTTGTCTGGACCTTGAATCACTTCATATCCAAAGTCTCCATTAAAGTCAACGTTCATATTCTGCAGCAATAGCTCTATAATCACTATATCCAAAGTCTTCATTAAAGTCAACGTTCATATTCTGCAGCAATAGCTCTATAATCACTATATAGTTCCATGGAATATGGGTTGATGTCTCATTTCCAGTTTCTACACTCTTCTTCACGATCTTTTAACTAGTTCATCACCTTCCAGTTAAGAAGTTCAAATGGAAAAAACAGTTAAAAGTGAAAAAATAGTTAACAAATGGAAAAAAACAGTTAACAAACGAAAAAAACAGTTAAGCAAATGAAAAAAAACAATTGAGAAGTGAAAAAACAGTTAACAACTGAAAAAAAACAGATAACAAATGAAAGAAACAGTTAAGCAAATGAAAGAAACAGTAAGCAAATGAAAAAAATAGTAAAGGAACAAATTTTTAACTTAACTCTAATTTCTTCCAGCATCTTGATTATAGGTTTTTGTCTCGCTTCTAAAATTTCTCCGGACACCTTAGAATAGATTTGATTGGAAGGACTCGAAATGAATTTATTACGTAGGATATAAACCCTATAAACAGTGCTTCCGCTACCATTTGTTAAAAGATTCTGTAAAGTTATTGTCCACCATGTTGTTCTAGCAAATGATGTCAAAGTATGCTCTACACCACTTTTGGGGTGGAAATCCTACTAAGGTCTTAGCAGCTTCTTTAGTCACATCACCCATGAACTTTAAATAATCTTTAAATTCCTTTTTATATGTGCTCCAAGAACATCACCACAATAAATTCTTTAACCCCAAAACCCTACACTTCTTGCTCCAGTTAGCTTTTATGTGCCTAACACACCATCTGTGATTTGCACTGGGAAGCACAATAGAAACAGCATCAAGCAGACCTACAAAAATGAAAACAAGCAGTTAAACATATAGTCGAACTAGTACAAAGAAACATGTGGATAAAAAATAGTTAGATACTACCTTTTTCTTATCGGATATAAATGTCATTCCTTCACCATCTTGCAAATCCAAGGAACTTTTTAGCAACTCTAGAAACCACTTCCAAGTCCTACCAGTTTCTTTATCAACCACTGCCCAAGCTAAGGGATAAAAGTGCTTCACTGAATCTTGTGTCATAGCAACAAGTAATATTCACTTACACTTTCCTTTTAGAAAAGTGTCATCCAGACCTATTAAAGGCCTCAATCCTCCTTTCCAACCATTTTTCAAAGCATGGAAGCAAATGTACATTCGAAGACATTTCCTTTTTCCTTGTTCTAAAGCATCTTTGGATATGTTTATCACCACATCAGATTCAGGATTATTATCCCTCAACTCTTGAGCATTAATCATCAATGTAGCTACCCTCCAATTTATCTAATACAAGTTTTTTAGCCCTCTTCATTGTGGAATAGCTACCATTAAGTTTGAATTGCTCTTCCAGATCCACTCTCATGTCTTTCACCTTGTACTTTGGATTATTTTGAACCTTGTTCTTCAAATAGTGTGCTAAAGTATTGGCAGTAGCTCTTCTATTTTTATAAGTTGGGTCACAATTATGTTCCAAGTTTAAGGTCTTGATTTTAAATCCTTGATATTTTTGATCCTTAGATATATGGCAGACAAAAGGACATCATATATCACACTAGTAGTGTCACTCTTCTTTACTCTAAGGTCCTTGCTAATAGCAACTGCATAAAATCCCACAACTCTTTTAGCTTCATCCAAGCTCTTAAAACTCATTTCCTTTTCTAGTTATTTGTACTTTTTTAGTTTTCAGTAACTTCTTTAATTAGTCATCTTCCTGAAGAGTTCCAACTTCTCACTATCATAATCACTAAAATAAGTTTCACTAGCACCCTCTTCCTCAGAGGAGTCACAATCAGCATCAACCTCTAATATGCCGATATTTTGTTCATTATAGTGAATAATGTTTGGAGTTATTACTTGTTCTTCATCTTCATGTATAGCAAATAACTGAATCACATTGAACTTGGCAGATAATATATATATTAGTTTTCTGATGCCCTCATCACCCAACCACATAGTATCTACCCGTGACTAAAATATGTTTCACCTCCCTTAACCTAAGGACTTCAGTGTCTTCAGCACAAATATCAATATAAGACATCATATCCACATCATATCCTTGCAACACATGATTCAGATTTTTAATGTAAACCATACGAGGCTTCAAGACCTATTTATTCCCCATATTTAAGACCAAGGCTACCTTCTCAAGCACAGTAAAAAAAGTCATATGCAAGCCACTCAATAATAAGATAAAAGGACACATCCGATGTATAAAAATAGAAAAATAAAAGACAAACTAACATTCTTTATTGACCTTAAAAAATAGACAATAAGGAAATGCAAAGATCCACATGCAACCATCAAGGAGATAACAAACAAAAAGCTACAAATAGATATTTCTAGAATTAACCACAAATGAGACCTCGCGAATAAATACAGAAGAAATCAACTCCACAAACTCTACCAAAAACATGAAACATGTATGGCCACATGCAACCAACAAACAACTAAATAATATAAAAGATACAAATATAGAACATGAATCAACAAAATAATGGACCCCATACCTTAAACCCTATATTTTGGACAGCACAAAACAAATTGAGACCACATGCAATGTGAAATTAACTAAACAAAGGCATCGAAGCGTGGAAGAAACAAGTGAATATTTTTAAAACTTCAAAAGCAACAAAAGTTAACAGATTCAAGAAAATCCTAAACATATATTATTCACAAAAGCAGTAGAATCTTACTTGAATGAGAGAAAATCTTGTACTTTAACTTCAATGCTTCAGCTTTAACGAACATTTTACTACTCAATCTCTATAAAGTGGCAGACATTTTCGGAATTATGAAATCGCCTAAACAGGAGAGAAGATGATAGCTGAGTAAATAAGGGGTGGAGTGGGTTAACTTCATGTTTTATTTGTTTTTGGGTCAGGCGGGTGGATATTTTGGGGCGGGTACGGCTCACCAGATCGGATATATGAAAGGGGTCTCTTGTTTCAAAATAGACCAATGAGAAATTGCCACGTAATTAGTCATTAACCTTTTTGTAATTATGAGCCGTTAGTCGGAGTTGCATGTAAGGACTAGAAAAATAACGTTAGGCATACCAATACGTCAATAGGTGGATGAAGGGTATTTTTAACCCTGAAAGTATAGTTCAAGGTCAATTCGGCCCTTTTCCGAATAAAGTTTGATACTAAATAGAAATAATAAAATTTAAACATAAGATTGTGAATTGAAAACACATGAATGTCTTTTTCTTTCTTAGAAAGCCTTGGAACCAAAATTAATTGCTTTTATTAACTTGCTTCAAATAATTTAGGATCAAGGTGGGGTTGATTGGTTAATTAATATTTTCTTTATTTTTTTTATCATTTTTAACTTGTACAAGCGAAGGCATAAATTGCAGGCTTCTTTAATTTTCTTTACAATTTTTGTTCGTAATATTCTTCATATTTATTTTGTTCTACTTTTTTTTTTTTTTAAAAAGAAGTTCTTTCCTCTCCCTTATCTTTGTTGAATTTTCTTGTTTTTTTAGTTGAAAAAAGCAAGACTTTCGACCATGCATGAAACCATGCACATTGAAGCTATAAATAGTATTAATATAAATAGGTTATTTCCACATTAATATTCACAATAACCTTACAAACTACATTATTAGTTTGCAGGCCAAAAAAAAATAAAAAATTGCTATAGAGAAACTCCATTTGCAACTCAAATTAATTCAAAAGATTGTGGAGACAAAGAGATTTATTCTAACCAAATAAAATAACATACAATAAATGGATAATAGGATAAATTACTATAAAAATAAACAATAACTACTACTTACAATTTTTTTCTTTTATTTTCTATTTTTTTCTATAGATAGCTGTTAATACTCAAGATTTTTTTTAAAAATGAACAGCTAGCCCTTGTTCTTCAACCAAACAATATCCTCATCCAACATAGTGCCAGCTGAAAAATGTCCTTCCTTATCTGGGAAAAATAGAAAGTTGATTTGATTTGCAGCTTCTTTAGACAGTGTAGTGTTGTTGGATTGTTTCAATATCTAGTCCCTTTAGCTTGACCACTGATTCCACATGTCCCTTTAGAGTGTGTAGCTCTCTCAACCTGCAATAACATAGTTCTTGTAAGTATAGGTTTGTGTCACTCAAAACAATTTATCATAGTAATTTAACATCTATCGGTCCTTGGAGCGACAGTCAAGTTCTCTTTGTATAGTTCATTGGTTCGAGCCGTAGAATCAGCCACTGATGTTTGCATTAGGATGCATGCATCACACCCTCTTGGGGTGTGAATCTTCCCTGGACCCTTCGTGGGATGCTTTGTGCACCGGGCTGTCCTTGGAGCGACGATCAAGTTGTCTCCGTGTGTCCTATAAGTCAGAGGTTCGAGCCGTAGAATCATCCAATGATGCTTCCATTAGGTTGCCTACATCACACCCTCTTTAAGGGTGCGGCCCATCTTTTGTGAATGTCGGATGCTTTGTGCATCGGGCTGTCCTTGGAGCAACAGTCAAGTTGTCTCCGTGTGACCTATAGGTCAGGAGTTCAAGCAGTTGAATCAACCACTGATGCTTGCATTAGGCAGCCTACATCACACCTTCTTGGGGTGTGGCCCTTCCTGGACCCTGCGTAAATGCGAGATGTTTTGTGCACCTGACTGCCCTTTTTTATTTAACATCTATGATATTGTTCATATACCTTGCAACTTCAGCACGACGTTTAGCCTGCTCAGCAATCTCGGACAGTTCCCTGTAGTTCTTGTCATTGAATAGGCCAGTGTTTTCTGGTGTCTGGAGACCGTGAAGTGTACGTTGAGCTAAAGCCCATTGTGCTTCCCTTTCACCCCTTCCATAGTCTTTCTTGGTTGTGAAGGCAGTCTGATATGTTCAAGAAATGATATTACTAATTAGTCAAGAATAGAATTCAATGGAAATGTTCATATTATGGCAATTTTTGTTGCTTCTTTTACCTTGTTCTGGATCATTGAATCCCATGCCCTTCCACTCAAAGCGAAACGGATGATGAATTTAAGAATATCAAGAGGGATATAGGTAATAAGAGTGTAGATCCAGATAACTGCTGCCCATCCCCAACCAACTCCCTTGATCCTGGCAAATTCCCAGTTTGCATATACAGCGAGCACGGTAGCAACCTGGAAAAAATGGGAGAAAATTATGAATTTCAGGTAGCCACATATTGAGAACCAACAACAACAAAGTCAGTGTAATCCCATAATGTGGAGCCGGGGTGGGGTGTACGCAGACCTTACCCCTACCTTCGAGAAGGTAGAGAGGTTGTTTTCGATAGAACAACACATTGAAAACCAAGTCAAGTAATTCATTTTTCAAGATCCTTACCAATTGGGCGGCAAAGAAAGCAGCAACAAGCATAAGGCCAGGGCGTTCGACGAATGACCAGCTTCTTGATCTGGTCACAAAGATGAGAGCTTGACTAATAATGCTCACTTGAAGGTATAGTGCAGCTGTAAGCTCAGTTGGAGAGTTTCTGATTGATCTAACATGGAATTTTTCCTGCACATATATGATAAAATTTGTTAGTTTATTTCATGTTATGTTTTCATTTTTTGTTTAAGTTTAGGGGGAGAATAACATACAGAGAAGAAATCAGTGTCAGCTGCAAGGTAGAAGAACACAACAGTCATGATTGCTTGGTAGGTTCCGAGGACAACACCAGTGGCAAAGATTTCTTTGAGTTTCCACGAATCAGGCAATGGAGATGGTTTCACCCTGTCCTTAGAGATGGTCATGATAGTTCCATCATTGAGTATGGCAATGATAAGGACCATGAATGGCGAGAAGTCGAACTTCCAGATAAGGGCAATGAGCATGAATCCCATAACGACACGGATTGTGATGGAAACTGCATAGATGGTGTAGTTCTTCATCCTCTGGAAGATGGCTCTGCTCGTCAACACAGCACTCACGATAACACTAAGACCTGGTTCAGTCAAGACGATATCAGATGCGCTCCTGGCAGCGTCTGTTGCATCATCGACAGCAATACCAATGTCTGCCTTCTTTAGTGCTGGTGCATCGTTCACTCCATCTCCTGTCATACCGCAGATATGGTTTCTTTCTTGGAGCTTCTTCACAATCTCATATTTATGCTCTACACAAAATCAAACCTTTTTATGTTAGTTCTTTTGCCTAAACTTTTCTATATTGTAGTTCAATGATAGTACTACTTATATTTACCTGGGAAGACTCCGGCAAAACCATCTGCCTTTTCAATGAGCTCATCGACAGGAATTGAAGCAATGGCTGCATCCTTGTGCTCTCCAAGAAGAGCTGAAGAAGGATACATGTTGGTTCCCATGCCAAGCCTACGGGCAGTTTCCTTACCAATGGCGAGCTGGTCACCAGTGATCATCTTAACATTAACACCAAGATCAAGAGCTTTGCGGATTGTTTCACCACTGTCATGCCTTGGAGGATCAAAAAGGGGCAAAAGACCAACGAATTCCCAAGGTGAACCATCGCTTTCCTTGCTCTTCTCTGGTACAGTCTGCATAAATATCACGTATTCATGCTTAGTTAACGACGATCAATAATATGAAGCACTAATCCAAACAGAGTTATCTAACAGTATGTTAGTTTACCTGTCTTGCCACAGCCAAGGAACGAAGACCACGGCTGGCATAGTTGTCGATGATATCTAAGGACTTCTTCCTTATATCTCCTTTGAGCTCACAAAGTTCAATAATCTGGCAAAGGTTAACAACAGATGAGATGCCGAACACTGGAAATACATGAAGTGAAGGAAAATATAGAAACACTATCGTACTTGCTCAGGGGCTCCCTTGCTAGCCCTGTGCCAGTTTCCTTTGTCATCAATATATGTAATTGCTGTGCGCTTTTCAACCGGATTGAAAGGTAAGAAATGAACCTCTTGGATGCCTGCTCTTGCCTGCAAAGTTACAGGAAGCATGTAATGTCATTTCACAATTTCTTGGAATAGTGAAAAAACTACTAATATCAACTAATGATAAAACATATTACCTCCTTGGGATCACCCAACATGTTAACGATGCAAGCATCGATAGCATCCTGGTTTTCAACCCTAGCAGCCCTAGCAGCAAGTAACATGACGGTATCCTTGTCCGCATCTTTAGGGTACACCTACAACCACCAACAACCATTAATAACATTTTCGCCTTCATATTTCCTTTCAAATATAACTATAATAATCATGAAAAAAGGTACAATGTAGTCCTGATTGCCAACCTCAATCAAATTTTTGTCAACGGTGAGCTTGTTGAGCGTGAGAGTACCGGTCTTGTCACTGCAAAGGACATCCATACCAGCCATTTCCTCAATGGCAGTCATCCTCTTTGTAATGGCACCTTGTTGTGCAAGCCTATGAGATCCAATAGCCATTGTCACAGACAAGACTGTTGGCATGGCAATTGGGATACCTCCGATAAGCAACACAAGCAAGTTGTCAATTCCATCTCTATATTTACGCTTCTGAATCGGGTACATAACCACAATCTCAATCACCATTCCCACAGCAATAGAGCAGATGCAGAAGTTTCCGATGGCAGTCAACACCTGATCATCACAATCCAGCCAAAGTTCAGAATCCCATATCACAATCTTTTTCTCAAGAAATAAGTGAATCTTTAACTTCAGATCACAAACCATTAGTTATTTTCTTTTACCTTTTGGAAATGACCAACTTGGTTTGTGCTATCTACAAGATGAGCAGCCTTTCCAAAGAAGGTGTGAACACCAGTAGCGATGACTACTGCCTCGATTTCTCCTTGCTTGACAGTGGAACCAGAGAAAACCTCAGCACCAGGGAACTTTGTCACTGGTAAGGACTCACCAGTGAGTGCAGCCTGGTCAATCTTGAGGGGATCACCCTCAAGAAGACGAGCATCGGCTGGGACAATATCTCCCAACTTGATACTAATAAGATCACCTGGTACCAAGATTGAGGCATCCTCCTCTGACCATTTTCCATCTCTCAAAATCTGGAATTAAGCCATATTTTTCAAAGATTATGATCAATAACATTATCACATTGAGAAATCAATCGAGGACTAAACCAAAGGCGGATGCAATATAGATTCGATGAGTTCAAGTCCATCAGCGGAGCCAGGATTTTCACTAAAAGGTATCAAATTTAAAGAAGTAAATACATGAAGAAATCAAAGGGATTCAATAAATAGTCTATATACACAACAAAAATCTAAACAGTGTATATTTCCGGCGAAGGGGTGTCAGTTGGAGCTATGAAGCTCCGCCGCTGAGTTCAACTGACGGATATATTTGTGAAAATCGTTAAATCATTGACAAATGTTAAATTTTGAAGCCATTTTCAAAAATGCGACAGGTTCAGTAATAAGAGCGTGAAATTTAAATCATGCATCTGAAACTGAATAATGAATTATGGGGTACCTTAGTCTTGGGAGCAAGATTAGCCATAAGGGCAGCTGCAGCATTTCCTGCATTATTTTCTTCAATAAAACTGATAGTAGAGTTTATTACGAGCAATACAGTGATACCAACGAAATCTGGCCAATCCGGTGGCTTGCCCTGCATTTGTTTCAAGATTTCTCCATTACTAATTAATCTTCTTAATATAAAAACTAAGTATATAAGTTATATTGTAATTACTCCTCCATTGGCTAAAACAATGGCCATAATAGCAGCTGATTCCATAACCCATGAGAGAGGATTCCACATAAACCCCAAGAATGTGAGAAGCTTGTTCTCCTACATTTATATAAAAAAAAATTAGTAATGCTAATATTCAAGATTTAATTAAAATAGAATATGAATATTATTAATGAACAAAAAAAAGACTACCTTTTTCTCTTCAAGTTTGTTGGGGCCAAATATTTGGAGCCTTGTTTGCCCCTCTTCAGATGATAATCCTTGTTTGCTACATTTTAGCTGCTGAAACACTTCCTCCACCGGAATGTTTTCCTGCACATTCATTCAATATATCACGTATAATATATAGTCTACGTGACATGCCTCCTAATGCATGGTGTACTTTTTCCATAGGTAAGTGCTTGTGCATGTATAATACGTGGTTTCCATGACATGCATCTTATTAGAGCCAGTTTCACTAATCTTATTGTTTTTGACTCGAACTACGTATATATTTATGCAACAAAATTTTTTAAAATATATACATATACAATTAAATTTATTTTAAACTCGCTAACTCTAGAAACTGAATCAGCTTGTGCCCCTAATGCAAGGTATTTCTAGTAAAAGAAATTCAAGAAAATGAAAAATATACAAGGGGAAAAAAGAGATGAGAAGAATTAGAGATGTAACTTACAAGGTCAATTTGCTCATTTTTAATATCTTCTAATGATAAATTAGACGTCATGATGATATTTTAATAAGAGGAACCAAGAGAAGGAAAATTAATATGTTTTCCAACACCTGAGAAGAAAACAAGAAAGACTAAAAAGCTTTCTTGCTAAAAAAAACAAATGGAGAGAGACTTATTTGCAGAATTGCTCTGTCTCTCTCCTTATTTTTGTTGTTTATTTTACTTTTTCACTTTTCTTGGAATCTCCAAATACACAAAAACGTCTGTGTCTGTCTCCCTCTTTCAATCCCCTTAAGTATTTATAAGGCTGGTGTTGAAAGAGAGAGAATTATTAATGTTTGCTTATTTGAAACCTCTACCATTCATTTATGTACAACCATACAATTTTGGTCTATGGTTACCTTTGAAAATGTCTACAAAAAAGGAGACACCATTCATTTGAATACCTGAATTCCTTTTTTCTCCTTAAAAGTTGGATCACCTTACAACAATTTCTTTTTGTACTATTTTCTTGGAAAATTTTTGACTCAATCTATTCCACTACAAATAACGACTATACTATTTTATATTTTATTTTTGGTCTGTTATTGATATTACCTAGAAGAAAGGGAACTACTTGTTTTAATTTGGATTTATTTCATATACAATAATAATGTAAAGAACTTTTCACACCATCCGTGATTTTAATACGTTGTAACATGTAATTTATCGTATTTTTTAAGTCACTAATTTCACTTATTATATATAGATTATTATCTATAATTATCTTTTAGATGACATGATAGGGTAAAAGAATCTTTTACACTATCGATATATAATAATATCTTGAAGTTCCTGCACACTTATCGATTATATCTTTTCCATTTGTATTTTGAAAAGTAGGAAAACTTCTTCCAAATCCCTTTGTATTACAATACTATAAATTGTAACTATAAAGTACTTAAAGTAATTATTCTCTCTTCTCTCTCCTCGAATTAACCCAACGGCTAGTTTATAGACCGACGTCTCCTCCACGCGCCAACTGATGGAATCGTCGGACGACGGCGCTCCGATGCGTCTGGGGGGCCAATCGACTCCAAATAACATGGCGACCCAATCTGCTGAACCAATTGGCATGAAATTGACCTATGCTACAAAGGTCATCTCTTCATCGTCTTCGGCCTCTTCAATCTGCCAAGGCAGGGAGTCCGTAATTGCGACTCACACCATACACAGCAGCATGCCGGCGATCCTTTTCAAAGCCACAGATTACTATGGTGTCATGGCTGAGGAGTGCAAGCTCGCAATCGTAGGGAGATTCCTCAAACCAAGGCCCCCAATTGACAAAATTAGGTCAAAATTCAAGGAATTAATATCAATTATGGGCTCTGTCAAGATTGGGGCCTATGATATGTACAATGTTTTCCTTGATTTCACTAATGAAGAAGATTTTAATGTTGTCTGGTTTAAAAGAGTTATCGAAATTAAAGGCAACAAATGCGGCTTCAAAAATGGTCGCTGAATTTCAAGCCGGAGGAATACCTGCCTATCGCTCCGGTATGGGTGCTTCTTCCTGGTTTAACCTTTCATATGCACACTTGGAATTATGTTAAACAAATGGTGAGTGCAATTAGTACTCTCTTTGAAATGGATTTAGCTACTAAAGGAAGAACAAGGCCTAGTATGGCCAAAGTTAGAGTTGAAATCGATTTGCTTAAGAAACAACCGAACTCTGTTTATGTTGGTCAAATATATGACAATGCACCTCAAAAAAGCTTTGTGCAAAAAAAAATTGAATTTGAGAAAGTACCTAAATACTGTAAATTCTGCCGAAAATTGGGACATAACTTGGTCAATTGTAGATCTTTAGAAAGGAAAAAGCTACTGAAAATAGGGAGTTAGAGGCCCAAAAGAATGCTGAAAATCATAATGAAGACAACAGACTACTTGGGGATCAAAATATGGAATCTAGAAATAAATTTGGTACTGTTGCTAATAGAGAAAATACTGGGTTGGTTGATCAAAACAGAGAAATTGTTGCTACTGTTTCTGCTGAATCTGTTGAAACTGGAACAGATGCCAATGATGGACAATCTGAACACAGAATCACTCAAAAATAAAAGAATGAAAATCTGAAAATTGGTAATGTTGTTAATGGAGAAATTGTGAGACTAGGTGATCAAAATAAAGAAACTAAGGCAGCTGAATGTGCTGAATTTGCTGGACCTGCTGAGCAGACTGATCAAAACAGAGAATATATTTTTGTTGAATCTGCTTAATCTGAAACTGCTGATAAGGCTGGAGAGCATGAAAACAGATTCAGTAAAAAGAAAAAGACTGAAAAATAGAATTCTGGAACTGCTGTCTATAGAGAAAATTTGAGACTAGTTGATCAAAATAAAGAATTTGAGGTTGATGAATCTGCTGAAATTGATGGAACTGGAACTGCTACTAATGTTGAGCAGATTGTTAACAGATTTAGTCGTATGCAAAAAAATGAGTCTAAGTCTTATAAACACTTGCAACAACCATCTAGCAACATCAGGGAGAGATCAAGGGAAAAAACCAAAAAAAAAAAGCAAAAACAGAAAACTTCCTAAGAAGAGAGCCAAAGTCTTATTCAAACCAATGTACAACTTATCTGATGACTCTAGATGGAGGAAGAAACATAACAAAGAAATAAACTTGGCCCTTCAAAACATGAACCAGAACAGTGATGATGACAATGTTTGTGAACAGGGAGGTCAAGCTAATGTTTGTGAATTGGGAGATCAACTTAAGGTTGTCAATGAGCAAACTAAAGCAGTCAACGACCAAGCTAAGGTTTTTAATGATCAATTGACTTCGAGATCTAATCTAGACAAACAAGAGCAGAAAGTTTATACCAATGACAGTGGAACAAGGGAGAATATGCAAGAGTCCATTCGAGAAAATGAGAATCTGAGTGAGAGGGATGATAATGAAAACAGACAAATCCAAAAGAGAGCCCTTAACCTAAGTGATTATGACAATGAATCTACTAGTGTGCCTTCTGAAATTCGAAATCTTCCTGGGATTGAGATGGTAATTGATCTCAATGTGGAATCCAACTTAAAACAAGATAGATATGTGGCTAGTCAACAAATAGAGGTGACATCACCTAATAGGGTAACAGTTATGGTTCCTGAAGATCAAATACAATATGATTCAAAGGATGAGTCTTTCCAGATCATGTTCCAAAGAAAAGAAAAGGAAAAAAGGAAAGAAGAACAAACGCAAAGATACTACACCTCCTAAAGGGGGACACATAGCCTGAACTGTTTCAATGATAAAAGCCATTTTTTGGAGCATTAAAGGTGTGAATACCAAAAAAGTCTTACCAAGGCTAAAAAAATTGATCTCCATCTATAAGGTGGAACTAGTTTCTATCATGGAACCTTTTGTTAGTACTAATCAAATAGAAAGGTGCAGGAGGTTCCTTGGTTGTCAACACTGTATTTCAAATTCAAATGGTCAGATTTGGATCATGTGATCAGGCAACAATGTGACTATTATTCTGAGCAACCATGATCAATAACTTACTATCAAATTGCATTATGGAGCTGCCAACAATGATCTGTACATCACAGCAGTATATGCTAAATGTACTCCTGGAGAAAGGAGAGAGCTATGGAATAGTCTTGAGTTAACCAATCTTCATGTGAACGGTCCATGGTGCATTGGAGGTGATTTCAGTGTCATTTTGGATCCGGATGAGAAAAAAGGTGGCAGACCTTACAAAATGAACAAAAGTCTAGAATTCAATAATTGCATGGATAACTATGACATGATGGACTTGGGTTTTGTTGGTCCAAAATACACATGGTGTAACAATTGGGAGCCAAGAAGAAAAATATGGAAGAGATTGAATAGAATTTTTATCAATGATTATTGGTCCCAAATCTTTCAAAATAATATTGTCAACCATTTGGCTAGAATTGGCTCTGACCATAGACCTATTCTACTTCATTGCGAGGACTCTAACCAGCATGGCCTAAATACTTCAAGTTTAAATTTAATCAACCAACTTTTTTGCAGGTAGTTGAAGAAGTTTGGAGAAATCGTGTCAATGGAAATCCTCTGTGGAGACTTCATCAAAAGCTTAAAATGTTGAGCAGAAGACTGACTCAATGGTCCAGAGACGACATTGGAAATGTTTTCAACCAAGTTCAATAATGGGAAGATAAAATGAAAGACCTTGAACAAATGGATCTTATGAACAGTAATGATATAACCAGAACTGAACTGAACAAAGGACAAGATGAGTACATTAGATGGATGGGGATGCAGGATGACATTCTCAGACAGAAAGCTAGGGTGAACTGGTTTGAAGAAGGAGATGTTAGCACTAAATACTTCCATAGCACCATCGGAGGGAGAAGGAGAAGGCTGCAAATTCTTAAAATCAAGGATCATAGAGGCCACTAGATTGAGAGGGATGCTAATATTGGCAAGGCAGCTGTCCATCAATTTCAATAGTTCTTTAACATCAATCATCACTACAATGATTATGGTATCATCAAATGTATTCCTCAATGTGTAACTGATGCAAATAATGAAAGTCCCACTTCCATTCCTGACACGGAGGAGGTTAGAGATGTTGTCTTTAACATGAGTCCTGATAGTGCAGTAGGGCCGGATAGTTAATGGAAAATTCTTTCAATCCTGTTGGGACATCATTAAGGAGGATATCACCGATTTTGTTCAAGATGTTTTCAATGGCAGGAGGCTCACTAAATTTTTTTCTCATACTTGTTTGGTTCGTATTCCTAAAGTTGACTCCCCTAGTAGTTTCTCTGACTTGAGACCTATTAGTTTGAGTAACTTTACTGCCAAGATTATCTTCAAGATCCTTTCCAAAAGGCTGAATCCTATTCTTGGGAAGCTTATATCAGTGAATCAAAGTGGATTTGTGAAAGGAAGATTGATCACTGAAATATCCTTTTAGCTCAGGAGATTGCTCAGGGCGTGAACAAGAAGAACAAAGGAGGCAATGTTATTATAAAATTTGACATGGCAAAAGCTTATGATAGAATTTCCTGGACTTTTCTGATAGTAGTTATGAGGAAATTTGGTTTCTATGAAAATTGGATTGACATGATCTGGGGACTTCTACAAGATATATAGTACTCTATCATCATCAATAGGGGCTAGAACAGGTTTTTTCACATCTACTCAGGGCCTCAAACAGGGAGATCCCTTATCCCCTTCTTTGTTTATTATTGGAGTTGAGGTTCTCTCTAGATCTCTAAATGCTCTAAATGACTTTACTGCGTCACTCCTTTTAGCATGGATCCGAGAGGTCCGATGACCAATCATTAGCTTACGCTGATGATATTGTTATATTCTGTGGTGGAAACAACATGACTCTCAAGTTAATCAAAAAGGCTATTGACAGGTATGAAAAGGCTTCTGGCAGAAAGTTAACAACGATAAGAGCTTCTTTATTACAACCCCTCATACCTGCGCTACAAGAATTAATAGAATTAGAAATGCTACAGGTTATATGGATAAATCTTTCCCTTTCTCTTATCTGGGATGCCCCATTTATTTTGGGAGGAAGATTATCAATCTTTTTGACGGTATGCTCTCTAAGGTGGTAAAGAATCTTAATGGATGGCAAGCCAATATGATGTCCTCTGGAGGGAGAATGATCTTGATTAAACATGTCTTACAATCCCTCCCCACATATATCATATCTGTTGTGAACCCTCCTAAAGAAATTACTAAGCTCATGGAGAAACACTTTGCAAATTTCTTCTGGGGCACAAATGAAGGTAAAAACAAGTATCATTGGGCTTCATGGAATAACTTTGTCTCCCCAAAGATGAGGAAGGAGCTGGTGTCAGAAAAATGGAGGATATCATAGATACGCTTAGCATTAAAAGATGGTGGAGATTCAGAACTCATCCCTCCCTATGGGCCAAGTTTCTCAAGAATAAATATTGAAAAAGAGCCCATCCAGTGATGAAAAAGCCAAATCCCTCTGATTCTCATATTTGGAGAAATATGCTCAAAATTAGAGACAAAGTAGAGGAAAACATTAGATGGGAAATTAGAAAGGTAATTGTAGCTTTTGGTGGGATAACTGAACAGGTAAAGGTGAATTGGCCAACATATTACAAGGTAGTAGGAGATCCTCTAAAGTATAGGTGAAAGACTTCATAACTAATGGAGAATGGAATATTTTCAAACTCAACGATGTTCTCCCTGTGCATATTATGGATAGTATTGCTCAACTAGATATAGGGGACCCAAATGAGGATGATTTCCCTGTTTGGACTACTTCTAATAATGGGAGATTTTCTTCTAACTCGGCATGGCATTCTATTAGATTTAAGAGACAAAAGAATATCTTCATAAACAAAATCTGGCATAACTCTCTCTCCTTTAAAATGTCCTTTATCTCTTGGAGAATTTTCAAAAATAGGTTACCTTTTGATGATGTTATTTGTAGATTTGGTACTAACATTATTTCCAGATGTTCTTGTTGTTCTTCTGCGCATGTAGAAACAGTTCAGCATGTCTTTAATAGTAGTGAAGTTGCCATCTTCATATGGAACAACATAGGAAATGCATTTGGAATCAAACATCAGCAGGAGCCTATTATTGCTACCTTCAAAAGATGGTGGGAAACAATGGCCAACAATAAAGTGCACAATCAAATGCTTCAGATAGCTCCTACAATCATATGTTGGGAACTGTGGAAATAAAGAAATGCATGCAGATATGGAAAACAAAAGAAGTTTCAGCTGAACTCGATGAGACACCAAACACATGGACATTGAAAACGGCTATCTCCAACATGGTACCAAGTGACTACACTCAGATGGAATGGTCTTTATTATGTGATAAGGTCGAGTGACTCAGACCATCTCAGAAATGGATACAAGTTACATGGGAGTCTCCACTACCTGGCACTGTCAAAGTTAATACGGATGGAAGCTTTTGCAAAGAAAGTGGTAAGGCAAGCATTTGAGGGGTGGTCAGGAACAGTCAAGGGGACCTTATTATGGCTTTCTATATTCCTATCAGTTGTGATGATCATAACATGGCAGAGGCTAAAGCAGCATAGTTTGGAGGGAAATGGTGCAGTCAAAATAGGTACACTAATTTCTCTATCGAACTGGACTCAAAGATCATAGTGGATATGCTCACGGATGGAAATCCTAACAACATGAAGATTAAAAAGGTTATAGACAGAGCCTCCCTCATTATTAAACAAACTAGAGCTACGATCAGGCATTGTTTCAGAGAGGGGAATCAAGTAGCGGATTGTCTTGCTAAATTGGCTACAACCACAAATCAGAGAAGGGTGTATCATTCACTCCAAGAATAGCCTACCAATGCAAAAGGACTCTTTCTCCTTGGTAAATGGAAACTTCCTAATATAAGGACAAATTATGATAAATATAATTTCTTTGTTAGTTAATTTTGTTCATAGATCTAAGGAAGTAGGGTGTATATATATGAACCTCATGTCCTTCTTTTGGGGTGATTGCATCACCGTTGTTGTATTTTTGTGAGGTCAGGTCTAGCCTCCCTCTTGCTCTTTTTTGAATACAACACAACCTAGACGACTGTCTGGGCAACTTTATATTAAAAAAAAGTACTTAAAGTAACAATGAAATACAATATATGAGTATTACAATATTAACATACAATTAAACAAGAGAAATGTATACCTTCAACGGCTCTAAAAATAATAGCGATTCTTTTTTAAATAGTTTGAACCTTTTCAGAGTTAAAGGGTCAAAATGACTATTTTTTTGTCAATTCAGACATAGATTTTTTTAGGTATTTTGAAATAAAAGGTACTATAAGTTATAATAGTTAACAATTCAAATATACATAACAAAGTACACACCCACACACATTTTGTCTAGCAAATAAAATTAGTTTCATCTGACCCACCAATTTTGTATTTTGCCATTAAACAACAACGTGGAAATCACACCAAGTAGCCACTTTTGAGCATGTTGTTTAAAATATATCCACAATTTGCAATGTATTTAAAGATTAGCCAATTTCTCTCAAACTTCACGACACGATGTCCTAGAGTTTAAACCTCAAAGTTCAAACTTCAGGACTTCGTGTCCTAAAGTTCTAAAATTGTGTCCAGAAGTTCGAATCTTATGTCCTGAATTTTAAATTTGTAGTTCAGAAATTCAAGACACTTAATTCTGAATTTCAAAATTAGCAGCTCAAAAAAGGATGCTTAGTCCTGA
This sequence comes from Nicotiana paniculata, assembly GCA_005239505.1. Taxonomy (NCBI): domain Eukaryota; kingdom Viridiplantae; phylum Streptophyta; class Magnoliopsida; order Solanales; family Solanaceae; genus Nicotiana; species Nicotiana paniculata. The sequence continues at coordinate 12,224 of ML344928.1, read as the reverse complement.
AGTTTTAGTGAATTGACTAATCTTTAAATACATTATAAATTGTGAATATTATAATAGCGGGCTTAAAAGTGGATATTGTTACACTTCGCCCAACAACAACCTTATCATTGTATCGTGGGCCTTTATTGCTTAGCGGACTTCACAGACAAAATGACACTAGGTAGCCACTTTTAGGCATATTGTTTAAAACATATCCACAGTTTACAATGCAATTAAAGATTAGCCAATTCTGCTCAAACTTCAGTACACTGCGTCCTAGAGTTTAAACCTCAAAATTCAAACTTCAGGACATTGTGTCCCTAAGTTTGAAATTTGTGTCCTGAAGTTCGAATCTTATGTCCTAAATTTTAAATTAATAGTTCAAAAATTCAGGACATTTTGTATACGATAGAAATCGGGGCTACCCGATTTTACTATTTGATCAATACTGGGACGTTGCATCGAAGAGCTGAGACATTGAGTCCGAAATCAAAGCCTATTTCTAGATCGAGGTCGGAATTAATCGAAGCCATAAGAGATAGACTTCGAGTAATATCGGGATAGCTTAGTAACGAAAAGAGGGAGATATCTGTGATTGTTCAAGAATCGTGGCATGAATCTCGGAACGGATCGAATCAATAGCGGTTAATCAGTTGTTTATACGATTTTCTTCTATAGTTAGAAGTATACCATAATTAGGATTCCTATACTATATAAAGAGGAATTTCAGCCATTTGTAATCATCATTGTTCACTGGGGAAAAGCTATACAATCATTTCTCTCTTGCTCTATTTACTGTTCAACAGAATTATTTATCTTAATTGTTCTTGTACTACTATCACCTCGAGAATATATCATTTCGAGGTCGAGGCTCAGCTTGCATACTGGTTTGATTTATTTATAGTTTAATTAATTCATTTACTTTCTCATTTATCAATTGGTATTGGGTGAAATCACATATCCTTAAAACCACAATATAAGTTTAATTGTTATCTAAATTTTAGGGTAAACAGTTTGGCGCCCACCGTGGGGCTAAGGATAATATGCATTACCTCTTTGAGTGAATAAGAGAGGGGCTTTGTATAGACACTCTTGAGCCATGTTCGTCGCCCTAGGCTTACCATTATTTCATTTCATTATATTGATTGGTTCTAGCTCCAAAGAACATATACATGGAGATATGTCGACTTACATACATCTTGTTGACTAAACGTGATTATTTAATATTGATTCTGATAACACACACTACTTTACGCTTGTTCTTGTCAAGTATTTTTACTTTCAGGTTAAAGCATGTCAAACTCACAAACTGCACCCACACACGGTGACAATGGCCTCAGATTCATGGGGAAAACGATAATGTAATTGCTCCAGGGGTCGAGGCTCCACAAGGTGATCTCAAGGGAGCACCGATTTCCAACCCATTCGACGTTAGTTCACACATTGCTTTGAATGTGAATCTTGGCACGGACCCCGAAGGGAGTGTATGCAGATAAGGCCAATCCGGTGGTCAAGGTACACAGGGTGGAGGAGATGGAGGATTCAGTATCCAGGTGATATTTGAGATACTACAAGCCCAACAAGCCGCTATTGCACAGCTACAAAATCAGCATCGAATTCCGAGCGGGGTCGAACCGGAAGCCGCTCGCAGGACCGAGCCAGTACCGGAAAGGTCAGATAATAATGAATCAGGGACTGACCCTGCAATAATGAAGATGCTCGAGGATCTCACCAAACAAATTGAATCGGGAGAGAAGAGGATTTAGTTAAATGATAAGAAAGTGGAAATGTACAACTCCCAGGTCGATCAGATACCGGGGGTACCTCCAATTTTGAAAGGAATTGATTCAAAGAAATTTGTACTGAAGTCGTTTCCTCCAAGTGCGACTCTGAAGCCTATTCCCAAGATATTTCATATGCCAGATATACCTAAGTACAATGGGACCACTGATCCGAACGAACATGTCACCTCACACACATGTGCTATCAAAGGTAACGATTTGGAAGATGATGAGATCGAATTCGTTCTATTAAAAAGTTCGGAGAGACTCTATTGAAGGGGGCAATGATTTGGTACCACAATCTACCGCCAAATTCCATTGACTTATTTTCCATGCTCGCGGATTCTTTCATAAAGGCACATGTCGGGGTCATAAAGGTTGCAACGAAGAAATCGGACATTTTCAAAGTAAAATAGAAGGATAATGAAATGCTTAGGGAGTTTGTATCCCGATTTCAAATGGAACGCATGGAGTTGCCACCAGTCACAGATGATTGGGATGTTCAAGCCTTCACTCAGGGATTGAATGACGAAGTTTGATAGCATCGCGTCAACTGAAGCAAAATTTGATTGAATATCCGGCGGTGACTTGGGCCGATGTACACAATCGATACCAATCAAAGATCAGAGTCGAGGATGACCAATTAGGAACTCCTTCTGGTTCAGTATATCCGAAAATGTCTGCAGCCAGAAATTAGAGAGATATCAATAAGGAACCTCGGTCGAACAAAGACCGATATTAACCATACATCGCAGATCGCAGGAAAGACGGCCCTGGATGCATTTCCACCCAAAATGATCGAAGAAGTGATCGAGGACAAAGTTCTCGGGGACTTATGAGCAAAATTAGTTTTGATAAGCACGTCGATCCCACAGAGGAACCTTGATTGTCGGAGTATAACTTTAATATCAACGCATTATGTATTGCGTCGGCAATCGGAAGAATCAAAGATACTAGATGGCCCGGGCCCATACAGACCGATCTTTCCCAAAGAAATACCAATATGATGTGTAAATATCACAGCGCACATGGACACAGAACTGAGGATTGCAGGAAACGAAGAGATGAAGTAGCCAGTCTATTCAACGAGGGTCACCTCCGAGAGTTCTTAAGTGATCGAGCCAAAAATCATGTAAGAGAAAGGGACGCCAACAGGAAAAATGAACAGGAAGAGCCACAACATGTGATCCATATGATCGTCGGCAGCGTCGATATTCCATAAGGGCTCGTGTTCAAATGCACTAAAGTATCAATTACTAGGGAAAAACGAACCCGAGATTATATGCCAGAAGGCACCGTATCATTCAACGATGAGGAAGCAGAAGGAATTTCTCAATCCAATAACAACACTTTGGTAATTTCTATCTTTATTAATAAAGTTCAAGTTAAGTGTGTTTTAGTGGATCCAGGTAGCTCGAAAACTATCATCCGGTTGAGGGTCATGCAACATCTCGTCCTACAAGACCAAACCGTGCCCGCAGCTCGGGTCCTGAATGGTTTCAGCATAGCCAGCGAAACAACTAAAGGAGAGATCATTTTACCGGTGAACATGGATGGAACTATTCAAGAAACCAAGTTCCATGTAATCGAGGGCGACATGAGGTACAACGCCCTGCTTGGGAGTCCCTAGATTCACAATATGAGGGCAGTCCCTTCGACTCTCCACCAAATGATGAAATTCTCGACACCGGACGGGGTGAAGACAACATATAGGGAGCAACAGGTTGCGAAGGAAATGTTCGTGGTCGATGAGGTGATACCAATATCAGCACTTTCAACGTCAAAGATATCGGATGTCAAAGGAAAGCAAGAGTCCAAATAGCAACCACAGCCACTAGCCTCGATTGAATCGGAGAAGCAGAGAATGGAAGAAGAAGATGACGATTATTGGATCCCTCGAACCTTCGTTATTCCCGAAGATTCCGACGCCACCAAATCAAAAGTGGAAGAGATGGAACAGGTTATATGATCGAGTATCTGCCCGAACGGAAGGTATACCTGGGTACGGGGCTAACCCCCGAACTCAGAAAGAAACTCATTAAAATTTCTTTTTGATAACATGGATTATTTTGCTTGGTCCCACTTAGACATGACAAGGATCCCACCATAAATAACAACACATCGATTAAGCGTGGACCCGAAGTTTAGGCCAGTGAAACAAAAGAGAAGGCCCCAGTCTGAGGTAAAACATACATTTACCAAGGACGAGGTAACTAAAATTCTCAAAATAAGATCCATTCGGGAAGTAAAATATCCCGAATGGTTATCAAATATAGTCGTAGTCCATAAAAAAGGGAACAAACTTAGGATGTGTGTAGATTATAAGGATTTAAACAAGGCATGCCCCAAAGACTCTTTTCCTCTGCCTAACATCGATCGTATGATCGACGCTACGACCGGCCACGAGATCCTTAGTTTTATCAACGCCTACTCTGGGAACAATCAAATTCAAATGAACCCGGAAGATCAGCAAAAGACTTTATTCATCACTAAGTATGGCACATATTGCTATAACATAATGACTTTTGGGCTAAAAAATGCAGGTGCTACCTACCAATGCCTAGTAAATAAAATGTTCTAAGAACAAATAGGTAAGTCAATGGAAGTATATATTGATGATATGCTAGTTAAGTCCCTACACACAGAGGACCATTTGACACATTTGCAGGAAACATTCAAGATACTGAGAAAATACAACATGAAGCTCAACCCCAAGAAATGTGCTTTCGGGGTTGGTTCGGGCAAGTTCCTTGGCTTTATGGTGTCAAATCGGGGGATCAATATCAACCCCGATAAAATCAAGGCTATCAAAGACATCACAGTTGTGGACAGTGTTAAAGACGAACAAAGGCTGACAGGGAGGATAGCTGTCTTAGGTCGATTCATCTCGAGATCGTCAGACCGGAACCATAGGTTCTTCTCACTACTCAAAAAGAAGAACAATTTTTCTTGGACCCCGGAATGCCAGCAGGCGTTAAAAGGATTAAAACGATACCTCTCGAGCCCACCATTGTTTCATACTCCAAAGGCAAATGAAAAGCTCTACTTATCCTTTGCTGTCTCGGAAATCGCGGTAAGTGGTATCCTAGTTCGAGAAGAGCAAGGTTCACAATTTCATGTTTATTATGTAAGTCGAACTCTAAGAGAATAAGAAACTCGATATCCACACTTAGAAAAATGGCATTTGCTCTAATAAGCGCCTCTAGGAAGCTAAAATTGTATTTTCAATGTCACCCAATATGTGTGATAACCACTTACCCTCTTCGTAATGTTTTACATAATCCCGAACTGTCGGCTCGATTGTCCAAATGGGCCGTCGAACTTAGTGGGTATGATATCGAATATCAACCCCTAACGGCCATCAAGTCTCAAATTTTAGCAGACTTTGTGGGCGACTTCACGCCAGCCCTCGTACCCGAGGTCAAAAAGGAACTTTTGTTAAAATCGGGTACATCATCGGAGGTATGGACCCTTTTTACAGACGACGCTTCGAATGTAAAAGGGTCCGAGCTAGGCATCATTTTGAAGCCGCCCACGGGCAATACTATTAGGCAATCAATCAAAACTTCTAAGTTGACTAACAACGAGGCTAAGTATGAGGCTATGATTGCAGGTCTCGAACTAGCTAGAAGCTTGGGAGTGGAAGTCATTGAAGCCAAATGCGACTCCCTACTGGTAGTAAACCAAGTAAACAGAACCTTCGAGGTCCGAGAGGATAGAATGCAAAGGTATTTGGATAAGCTGCAGGTGACGTTACATCGTTTTAAAGAATAGACTTTGCAGCATGTACCTCGAGAACAGAACAGTGAAGCCGATGCCCTCGCGAATCTGGGATCATTAGTCGTGGATGATGAAATCAGCTCGGGGGTCTGTCGTTCAGCTCTCAAAGTCAGTAATTGAAGAAGGTCACGCCGAGATAAACTCCACAATCCTAACCTGGGATTGGAGGAATAAATATAGTGAGTATTTGAAAAACGGAAAGCTCCCATAAGACCCTAGGGAATCAAGGACTCTACAAACGAAAGTTGCTCGATTCACATTGGCTGATGATGGAACATTATACAGGAGGATGTTCGATGGACCTTTAGCAGTGTGCTTGGGACCAAGAGACACCGATTATGTCCTACGAGAAGTTCACTAGGGTACTTGTGGGAACCACTCCGGTGCCGAATCACTAGTTCACAGAATCATCAGAGCAAGGTACTATTGGGCCAGTATGGAGAAAGACACTAAAGGATTCGTTCAAAAACTTGATAAGTGTCAAAGGTATGCACCAATGATCCACTATCCCGGAGAACAACTTCATTCAATCTTGTCCCCGTGGCTATTTATGAAATGGGGAATGGATATCGTCGGCCCTCTGCCATCGGCCCCAGGTAAAGCTAAGTTCATTTTACTTATGACTGACTATTTCTCTGAATGGTTTGAAGCACAGGACTTCGAGAAAGTCTGAGAAAAAGAAATTATAGACTTTATTTGGGATCACATCATATGCCGATTCGGTATACCAGCTGAGATTGTATGCGACAATGGAAAATAATTCATCACAGCAAAATAACAAAGTTTCTCGAATATCACAAAATAAAGAGGATCTTATCGACATTGTATCACCCCCAGTGGAAACGGGCAGGCTGAATCGACAAACAAGACCATCATTCAGAATCTAAAGAAGAGATTGAATGACGCCAAGGGAAAATGGAGAGAAATTCTACCCGAAGTCCTTTGGGCATATCGAACAACATCAAAGTCCAGTACAGGGGCAACACCATTCTCCTTAGTATATGGTTCTGAACACTTGATCCTGGTCGAAGTCGGGTAACCCAGCCCCAGATTTCAATACACAATGAAGAGTCGAATCGCGAGGGTATGAGTACGAGTCTCGAACTACTAGATGAAAAATGAGAAGCCGCCCTTGTTTGAATGGCCGCACAAAACAACGCATCGAAAGGTATTATAATCGAAGGACCAACCTTCGCCACTTCAGAATCAGGGACTTGTTTCTAAGAAAAGTCACCCTCAACACTCGAGACCCTAACGAAGGAAAACTCGGCCCAAATTGGGAAGGACTGTATCAAGTCCTTGATATCATCGGAAAAGGATCCTACAAGCTTGGCACGATAGATGGCAAGCAACCAAATAATTGGAACATCTCACTCCTCAAACGATATTAATGTTAAGGTATGACTTTCTTCTTTTTCATTTACATTTTACACTAACTTGTTTCTAGGTGTTTGAGAAAAGGTATCGAAGTCCTCTTCAAGAATGAAGATATTAGAATCTTAAAGCACGCGTTGCACTCCTTTTCCCTTCGACTGGCTTTTATCCCAAATGGGTTTTTCAGCAAGGTTTTTAATGAGGCAACCATTGTTCGTCATACAATCAACCTCGAATACTGGGGGCATCACCCTCAGATGTTATATTTTCAAGGAAAATACTTCATATCAACAGGGTCTCGATAGGAAAACTTTATAATGGTCCAAATGGTCGAACGAACCGTGTCCGTATAGATTACTCGAGCCCTAATGACAAAACATGTACGCATGTATGAACTATTGAAAGAAGTACTTTTCCTTACCAGATATCATGTGCCTTGAGGATAATTTATGTACGAGTTACATACTTATGATTTCTTGTGAAAATTGGCTCAAGGGCCAAGTACAACTACACCTCGAACGATCAACTCCATACTCGGGGACTATCGTCAAAAATCAACATGTTCGAACGATCTAACTTCGAAACTGTAAGACCTCAAAGAGGCAACCCTCGATTTTTTAGGCCAAGGCCACCATACTCGGGAACTAAAATTTTGAACAAGTTCGAAATGTTATTGGGAAAACAATCCCAAGAGGCATACCCAAAAGTTACGGCAAAACTAACGCGGTTCGGAGACATCCGAATCCCGCAATAAAAGTAGGCCTTCGAATTTTTTTGAAAATCAGTTAAAAAAGGCTACCCTCGGCAAAATAATCAAAGGGCTTCGATTATATCTGTCCTCAAAAAACCTTAGGTGCTATCAAATTGTTTAAATATAAATTTGTGCTAAGACATAAAAAGCAAAGGGTTTCGATCAACATTAAACCCCCAAAACCCAATGGGTAAAAAATTCATGCTAAGGCATAACAAAAACCTTATGTATAAAATCTCTAAGACGAAAAGGGGAAAAATCCATTCTTCTGAGGCCATATCGGCCCGACTCAAAGATCCTAAGGGCCATTACATTTTTGAGCTCGAGAATCTGTTCTCACTCAATTCAAACCTAAGGGTTTTACTACTTCGAGTTTGAGTAAAAACTCACTCGACTATAGTTCGAGAGCCCATTCTCGTTCAGTTCAAACCTAAAGGTTCTATTACCTCGAGTTCGAGTAAAACTCACTCGACTACTAAAGCAGTATTGGTGTGGCTTCGGCCAAGTTCCCAAAATTGAATCCTTAAACATATTATTCGCAAGGCATAAAGTATGTAAAAATTTTACAAGGCACAAAACAAATATGAAACTATCACAAGGAAAAATTTGAGACGGAGTTCAAGAAAGGAAATATTTTTATATATTTGAACAAGGTTATTTACAAAGGACCGACAACGGTCCTACACAAAAGAAAAAGAAAAATACAAGAGCCTAGATATGATCGGGAGTGACTCCTTCCTCGGGGGTAGCTTCCTCCTCAGGCCCTTCACCATTATCAGACTCGCTCTTGCTACCTCCAACGCCATCGTCATCGTCGGAAGAGGCCAATAATCTGGCATCAAATTCGTGCATCTTTGCCTGAGCTATCTCCTCAGAAAGGTCGAAACTCGGGCATGAATCTCCTCGAGGGTCTCTCTCTTAGATTGGAATTTTTCCAGCTCATCAGTCCATCGTGCTCGATCGGTAGCCTCCCTCAATTGTGCTTGAGCAGCCTCGGCATCAGCCAAATATATGGCTATCGACTTGTCAGCCTGGGCCTTTACTTTTTCGGCCTCAACTTGGGCCTTAGCGAGTTCAGACTCGAGCTCCTCGATCCTCTTGGCTTGAACTGAGAACTTCTCTCTAGCATTCTGAAGTTGGACTTCGGCCGATGACAATTGAGCCAAGCGGTCTCTTTCTCCGCAGCAAAGCGGTCCATGCCTTCCTTCCACTTATAGCAGTCAGTTTTTGTTTGATTGATCCCCTTCCGGAATAGATCTATCTTCTCAAACTTTTGTTGCAACTGTGACATTGAAGCGTTAGTTTCCACCCTTGAATCGACCCCGTAATTTTTCAAGAGAATTATTACCTACTCGTTCAGCTCGGTTTCCTTTTAACGGTCTCTAGCCAAATCAGCTTGAAGGTCCCTGATCTCCTCGTCCTTTTGCCACAGAGAAGCTTAAGAGCATTCTTCTCCTATGAAAGCCTTTGGATATCGGCCTCACATTGGCTTAAGTCGGCCCAAAACTTAGAGAAAGCCTGTATGAGAATAGATAGGAGTTAGACAGAAAGAAGGAAAAATGAAAGAAAACTACATCAACAAAATTAATACTTACTCGGCTCAGAAGGCGTTGGGCCTCTTCGAAGAGGTTGGATGCATCGTTGAGATCGGAGGCATCATCAACCCCGGTAAAGTAATCCCGAAAGGGATCCTCCACACCGGGTACTCCACCTATCTCGGAAGACTTCATGGCATGTGCATCCCTTATGGCCTCCTCGGAAAAGGCCGGTAGAGAGGGTGAATTAATTGCTATCACTGCCCCAAGCGAGTCGTTCGGGGGCCTCTGTTCAGATCTAGGGATCTCAGAACCAGCCCCCTCTGGTATGTTTGTTGTTGGACGAGGGATAACCTTGACCTCAGGTGATTCGGGGACTTTGCCCGAATCTTTCTTCGAAACCTCCTCTTCATGAGGCAAGGTCTCGACAACCGCCTCCGACTTAGAGGATTTGGATGTCTCGGCAGTCTTCCTTACTCGAGTCACCAGCGCCGAGTCACCGCCCTCGTCTTCCTCTTCTTCTTCTTCCCTTAGCCATTGGACTGACTCTATAGTAAGAGGGATAACATTACTCTTGGGTCTTCGAGCTGGTGTTTTTTTGGGTTTGGGATCCTCGGATGTCGAGACCCTCTTCCTCTTATTATCTTTCCCCGACATCGGATCCGGGGCCATAGTCTCTTCCTCGCTACTCAGGGGCCTCAAGATTTCATCTTTGTTAAGGCCTGCACAAAAAAGAACTAAGTAAATAAAAGAAGTGTAACCAACACCTCAGAAATAAGAAGAGGGAAATTCACCATGGTTCTTTGCTTCCCATCGGCCTTTTTCCCAAGTCGTGCCAACATCGCTCAGCATAGGAAGAGGTTGAAGCCAGTTTTTGAACCCAATCCTCGAGGTCAGGGACTGCTCGAGGCATCCAAGCAACCGCTGCACGACAAAGGAAGATGTTAAATGAAGTAGAAAATAAAAACATGGGAATTGACAAGTAGAATGCTACTTACGCTTGGGGTTCCATTTCTTGGGAAATGGCATTTTCTCCTTCGGGATAAGGTCAGAAGTCCTCACTCGAACGAACCAAGTAGAGTGCTACTTGGGAAATGGCATTTTCTCGTTCGATGTTGTAGTTTGATCAGCCCTCGAAAGATTCGAGGGTTGTATAACCTGATGAGGTGGTCGAAGGCGAACAACAGCCCCTCAGCTTTGCTGGTGAAGTTCGGAGCATGATCACGATGCGCCAAAAAGAAGGGTGTACTTGGCCTAGAGTCACCTGATATTGATGGTAGACGTCAATGTGAAAGGATAAGTGTAAACACTTAGATACCCTTCCACGTGGGTAGTAATGTTTTCTTCATGAGAAGGGATCTCTACAACTTTGTCCCCCTAGTTGCAATCCCTTTTGATATTATCGAGATATCCCACCATTATCGAGCAGATATACCTCGATACATGCTCACATCAACCAGGGACTGATGGAGGATTCTCAACTTTGAAGTCAGCTTTAAGAACACGTGGGTCGGGAACATACTCCATAGGGAGCGGTTCCACCGGTGTTTATCACCGGCCGGCCGTGAAGAAGAAGAGGAAGCTTTTTCTTTTGTGAAACAGTTTTGGATGTTTTCGTCATTATATGAGTTGAAGAAAGAGGAAAGTAGTAAGCTCTGGTGGTTCGAAACTAGCGGAGATGACCTAAGGAGTAATTATAGAGAAGAGATTAAGAGAGTTAAAAGCTTAGAAGAACTGATGAAGATGAAAGTAAAGTTTTATTCAGCAAAAAGAAGCTATATTTATAGATTTACGATGACGGTTCTACAGCACTAGTGGTTGACCGCCCACTAACGCGCATTAATGGTTTGGGAAACTATACCGACGGGACTTTTTGGTCACTTCCATCGCTTATGTCACGAGGATGACATCATTGTCTACCGAGGTCATAGAAAAACTTAGGCTTAATTCGTTTCTTATCATTATATTCCAAAAAATGAGGGGACTATATGTATGCGATAGAATTCGGGGCTACCCGATTTCACAATTTGATCGAGACTGGGGACGTTGCATCGAAGAGCTGAGACATTGAGTCCGAAATCAAAGCCTCTTTCTAGATCGAGGTCAAAATCAATCGAAGCCAGAAGAGATAGACTTCGAGTAATATCGGGATAGCTTAGCAACAAAAAGAGCGAGATATCTGTGATTGGTCGAGAAACGTAGCGTGAATCTCGGAACGGATAGAATCAGTAACGGTTAATTAGTTGTTTATACAACTTCCTTCTGTAATTAGAAGTATACCATAATTAGGATTCCTCTGCTATATAAAGAGGAATTCCAGTCATTTGTAATCATCATTGTTCACTGGAAAAAATCTATACAATCATTTCTTTCTTGCTTTGCTTATTGTTCATCGGAATCATTTATCTTAACGTTCTTGTACTACTATCACCTCGAGAATATATCATTTCGAGGTCAAGGCTCAGCTTGCATACTGGTTTGATTTATTTTATAGTTTAATTCAGGCATTTACTTTCGCATTTATCAATTGGTATTGGGTGAAATTACATATCTTTAAAACCAAAAATATAAGTTTAAAATTGTTATCTAAATTTTAGGGTAAACACATTTAGTCCTGAATTTAAATTAGCGGCTCAAAAATTTAGAAAACTAAGTGTTGAATTTTCAAATTTAGAATGCTTAGTCCTGAAGTTTGGATGAATTGTGGATATTTTTTAAATTACTGGCTTAAAAGTGGCTATTGCTGCACTTCGCCCGACTTCACATTCCCAAGGGGGATGTGTACAAATAGCCACTAATAGAAGATGTCTTTATTTTAAAGCCAGTATTTTAAATGTATTTATTCTTTAGCCATTAGTTCAATAATTTTTACCTGACTGAACGAAAATACCCTTATGCTATAACTTCTCAAGGAAGAGGTTGAACGTGATAGAAGGTCCTTGCGCATGTTTGAAGGTCCTTAACTTCAAGTTTCAAGTTTCAAGTTCAAAAGTTAAGGACAAACAGTCCTTAACTTCAAGTTTC
>ML344924.1:0-160079 GCA_005239505.1 Nicotiana paniculata | reverse complement strand
ATTCCCTGTGGGATCGACTCTGGGCATAATACCCCGGATTATATTTGCAACGCCCGTTTAATAAACCATCGAGTCCATCAGCCACGGGAAACTCAATCTTATCAAGACAGGGAAGAGACACGGTCAGAATGAATCCGGACAAAGCTACGGGCAGATTTAAGGACCCACAATTGATTACTCATACATTATGTAACCGTACCCCAATTACCGTTATCCTTTGTAACACCCCATTAATGTCAGAATTAGTCATTAATGGGCAATCATAGCAAGAATTGTACATTATATCAAGGAATCTCCTATATAAGAGACGAGAATACAACTTGTAAGATCATCTGATTTTCAAGTACAATCTACTTTGCTTTTCTATATTTCTGCAATATTGTCTATTGCTCGTTTCTCTTTATTTCCTTGATTATTAGTAAACAATGTTCATCCTAGAAATAGCTTTGGTCAAACGATCTAATTCTTTGATTAAACAATGTATATGCAGATCTTATCTCTAATTGTTTTCGATAGACGCCGGTAGGATTGAATAGTTAGAAGAATCAAATTGATCAAATTAAATCAAACATAAAAAATACAATTAAGTAATGAATATTTCTGGACCATCCTGAATCTTGGCACAAAGTAACACGAACACCAATTTTGCAGTATCAAAATGAACTTGTTGTTATAAATAGAGTTTTATTTAAGGTGAATGTCTATATTTTAAAGAGATTTTATGGATTTTACTTGGTGGCTAAGTCACTATTTCCCTATAAATAGAGGGGTCCTATTCCATTTTAATTCATCTCAATCAATAAGAATTCTCCCTCTATACTTTTGTCTGCAATACTCTTCTTCTTCTTCTTTTATTGTTTCATAACACGTTATCAGCATGAGACTCTAACCAGTTGAGTAAAAGTTTTGGGATTGAGCATAATGATTGTCAATTGTTCCATGAACTTCCTTCATGATTAAATTCTAGATTATGGTAAGTATTTTACTTTATTTTCTCTTTTAAATTCTTGAAATTCTATAATTTGATTTTAAATACAAGCAAAGACAATAAACTTTGATTATAACTCTAATAGAGTTTGTAAGAAATTATAACCACCCAAAGTGGTAAAATTTCTATGTCTTTCCATGATCAAATTCATGTATGATTGTGGACAAAGAAGTGGAAACCCGTCCCATTGAATTTGCTTCATTCTCATTCCTTTTAAGAGAATGTGATAGCAATACGTGATAAGTCTGAAAGAAGACAAAATTATTACCGTGAAGGTATCAATGGATGTGGACGTGGTAATAGACGAAATTATAATCGTCATCATTGTGATAATGGGAATAATAAAGATTCTCAAAATAACTCTTCACTCTGTGAAAGCAATATTTGTCATCGGATTGACATGTGATTTTGTAAAGCACATATAGATGATTATGGCTCATTCATGATGTGAATGTGACAACATCTGATTTATGAATACATATTCATTCTTGGAAGAATATGAATGTGCTAGTGGTAATGGATATACCACTATAATCTCTAGAAAAAGGTTTGTCACGACCCAAAATCCCACCTCAGGCGTCGTGATGGCATCTAGTCTCTAAGACTAGGTAAGGTGATTACAATTACATTTCAAGCCATTTTTTTGAATTAAATAGGTAATCAAAACTAACAACATAAACAAATATAAAAATCTCCCAAGACTGGTTGTACTGAGTCACGAACTCTAACTGAACACATAGAATGATCACGAGGACCGGATATACAATATTGTTTGATTAAAAATTAACAGTACAATGAAATGAAAATACTTCAAGGGACTGCGACGACCAAGCAGCTCTACCTTGAATCCTTATGATCCCACTCTAATTTTGTCCGAGTCCGATATCTACAATACATGGTGCCGCACAAAAATGTGCAGAAGTGTAGTATGAGTACACCACGCTCGGTACCCAGTAAGTATCAAGACCAACCTCAGTGGAGTAGAGACCAGGCACAATCAAGACACTCACTAGTCTAATAGCATGTGTAATAAGATATATAAAATAATAGGAAAAAAATAACAATAAGGGAAATAAGAACACCATTAATAACGCTCAATAATTTATGAATATAAGTACACCAAATTAAATCAAGTATTTGAAATAAATATCTTTCACATATAGTTCTTCTGAATAATTCTCTTTCAAATATAATTCCTTCAAATAAATATCTTTCAAATATACTTCCTTTAAATAAATCTGTCTTAAATAATTTCTTCAAAAAAATACCTTTCGAATGTAATTCTTTCAAATAAATCTTTTGAATAAAAACCCTTCCAAATAAATATTTTGAATATAATTATTTCAATTAAAAAGTCACCATGTGACACTTCATTTCATAATCATACAACTACGGTTCTCAGGCCATTTTTATATTTTTCATAAATACGGGTCTCATCCTACTTTCATATTTCCACGGCACTTCCTGCCGATAATTAAATCATCATATTTCCCCGAAACTTCGTGCCCTCATTTCATATCGCAACTGCACGGACGATTCACATGCCAATATCATCATTATTTACTCACGATACCTCGTGCCCACATTTCATATCATAATCTGCATGGCAATGGCCATAGACTTCCAATTTCAACATAAATCAGGCTATTATCAATTTAACAACAATAAAACAAATTGCACAAGGTATAAAAATAAACACAAGGAAAATCACAACATCACATAAAATCACCAATGTAACCACTCCACACGATCACATATCATCCCTGACATTAGACACCCTTATCTCTCCTATAGCCACCCTTATCACTCCCTAATAGCCACCCTTATGGCTCCGACTAGACAATATTCCAATAAATACAACAACAGTGAAATGCCACCCTTATACCCACATAATATTAATATTGGAAAGACACCCTTATATCCTCAAAATAACAACTTGCACAACACAGCAATTTATGCGGGAAATTATCACGGCAACATAACAAAATCAATTCATATCACAATTTGCCTAATGGCCAAACCAAATTCCAAAGATACAACCAAATCAGTTAATTTCACAACAAATAGCCGAAGGCTCCATGCAATGTGTATAACACCACAAAACAATCAACAGTTATTCAGCATAAAGCAAAAACCTTCATTAATCCAAATTTAGATAATTATACTAACACTCCTTCTTAAGCTTGCTTAATTTTTATTTGCATAGAAAAAAAATCATAATGAAACTACATTCCAAGAAATATCAAACCATCAATCTCACAGAATTCACAAAAATATACAAGTAATAATTACATCGAATTGTCGTATAAAAACAAGTTCAATAAATGTGATTCGAGGCATGGCAATTAGATTATTAAATATATGCCAATAATTATCCAATTTACTGCACAATATGCCTAAGGCTTTAATTCAATATATTTGCACATATAAGCCCGGGTACGTACTCGCCACCTCGCGTACACGGCATTTCACATTTCACAAATGGCACATAAGACTCAATGCCTAAGGGGTAATTCCCCCACTCGAGGTTAGGCAAGACACTTACCTTTTTGAAGTTAGGTTGATATTCCAAAACCGCCTTCTTGCTTGAATCGACTTTCGGATAGCTCCAATCTATCCAAATTAATTTTATATCTTCATTAGAATTCATCGGAAACAATTCCGGATAGTATAACATTGACTTAAAATTTTATTCTAAAAAGTCAACCAAAAGTCAATACGGGACTTGCCTCTCGGAACCCGACATAATTTTCACGAAATCCGAACACCCATTTCGATATGAGTTCAACCATACCAATTTTATCAAATTCTGATACAACTCGGCCTCCAAATCTTAAATTTTTATTTTTGGAATATTTTGCAAATTTGATTTTTCTTCCATAAATTCACGGATTCACAATGTAAATGAGTATGGAATCATGAAATATAATTAATATATGATGAACACTTACCCCAATGTTTTCCTTGAAATATCTGCTTAATATTTCTTCTTCCGAGCTCTAAAATCGTCAAGAATGTATAAAAATGGCTAACTCTCGAATATAAGCTTCTTTTCGGGCAAGTCACATTTATGAAATGCGACTTGCTCATTATTTCCGGCCATAACAAAAGGCAGTACCAGCCTTCACTAAATCGGTCATAACTTTCTGTACAAATGCCCAAATGATGATGGTTTAACTTTCTAGAAACTAGACACCAAGGGCTACAACTTGCATGTGTTAATAATTACCCAGTTTCTTATATATGGCGAGATATAATCTCTCAAAGTCAGCTCCGTGAAACAGAATTTCTGGCGATTTCAAAACTCTTTTCAGACAGACTTTAGTATATTAACCATAACATTTTGCATACAAATCTAAATGACAAACGGTTTGAATTTCTGAAAATTAGGCACACAGAGATACAACTTTTACTTTTGGATCATCTCTAAATTCTATATAGATTGCGGGATATAAGCTCCCAAAGTCCCGATCAAAAATGGTAAAATGACTGGTTTTTGGTCCTTATGTTGCTGCCCAGTTTCGCACCTGCGACAGATTTATCGCTTCTGCGAGCTCGTTTCTGCAATGAACGCCCAGAACTTCCCAAGCCCCATTCCAGTTGCTTCTGCGACGAATTTCACGCTTCTTCGATGTCGCTTCTGCGACCAAGGCGTCGCAGAAGCGATGCACCAGATGCTGTCCAGAACAGCAGAAAAAATCAGCAGCTTCAATATCCAAAATCAACTCCGTTAACCTTCCGAAATCCACCCAAGGCCCTCGGGACTTAAACCAAATATGCCAACATATCTCAAAATACAATACGAACTTATTCGAGGATCTAAACCACGTCAAACAACGGCGAAATTACGAATCACGCATCGAATCGAATTATAAGTTTTCAAATCTTCCAACTCCTATATTTTGCATCGAAACATATCAAATTAATCCGGAATGACTTCAAATTTTTCATGCGCTTCATAAATTACGTAACAGAGCTGTTTCAATTTTCGGAATCAAAATCAAACCTCGTTATCAAAATTTCCACCTTTGGTCGAATTTTCCAAAAATCTTCTATTTTCCAACTTTTGCCAAAATGCGTCGAATTATCCTACGGACATCCAAATCCAAATCCGGACACACGCCTAAGTCCGAAATTACCATACGAAGCTATAAACATCATCAAAATTCTATTCCAAGGTCGTTTGCTCAAAAGTCAACTCTCCGGTCAATTCTTTCCATTTAAGCTTCAAAATGAGAATTTTTCTTTAAATTTAAACTCGACCACGCACACAGTTCATAATACCTATTACAAAGTTTCTCGAGACCTTAAGTCGCTGAACATGGCGTAAATTCTTAAAACGACAAGTCGGGTCGTTACAAGGTTTGAGATGAAATAAGAAAATAATTTCATTATTATGGCATGAATGGTCATTGATCACATACATATTGTGATTATGCCAAAATATTATGAAAATGTGATTATTATAGGGAAAAAATAATAGAAGAAACATATCTTTCCTATAATGATTTTGACCAAGACCATAATGGTATAACTTTCTCCTTGAAAGAAATATTCATCATATGGATATTGATGAATATGTTGTAGTAACAAATTAATTGAAAGCTCTAGAAGAGCCAATTATACTACTTTGGAGAAATAAAATTTATTATCAATCAGGAATGGTGCAGTAGTAAGTCTCAAAGAAACTTATTCTCTAAAGTATTCACGAAAGCGATTGGTTATACTGAAACTATAAATAAAGAAAAAATTTAATATCTTCTATTACTACAACTTGTGGCGAAGTAATATGTATGTGAAAAGTTACCCGCTTTATTCTCCAACTTGTACAACACAAATAAAAAGTATGGTAAAATTACAAGACACGGTAAACTGGATGTTTATTGATATAAAATCTATGTCATAATAAACTAGGAGTTTAATTAACAATTGCACATGTCGTGATGTAAACCTGAAGTTTACTGATACAGACAATTTTATCAAGCATGTCCTCTTGATCAATCTTGATTTAAGTATGATGTGCACAATGTAATGACCCGACCGATCATTCCGAGATTTCAGCTCCGTTTTTCCCATTTCTGCTTCATTTTGTGTTGATTAGCTCATTTATGTTGTGTTGGCTCGGGTTCGGAGTGGTTCTGGAGAGAAATGAGACACTTAGTCTCTTAAGCTGGGAAAATAGTTGGAAAAGTCAACCGGAAGTTGACTTATAGGTAAATGATCTCGGAATGTGGTTTTGATGGCTCGAATAACTTCGTTAGGTGATTTGGCACTTAGGAGTGTGTTAGGAATATTGCTCCGAGGTCCAGAGTAGAATTAGGCTTGAATTGGTGAAATTGAGTTTTTGGCGATTTCTTGTCGGTAGTGGAAAAGTAGCTATCGGGGTCGGAATGAAATCCCGAGGGTGTGCAAAATTTCAGGTCAATCGGAGGTGTTTTGGTTGGTTTCGACATCGTTGGAAAAATTTGGATGTTTCTAAGTTCTTAGGCTTGAATTCGAAGAGTAATTTGGGGAGATGAGATTTTATACATCGCGTTCGTGAAGAGGAGGACGTGAATGCGAACGCGAACGCGGAGGTCTGAGTGAAGTAGTCATCGCGTTCGCTTTCAGGGGCACGCGTTCGCGAAGAAGAGTGGGGGTTGGCGACCCCAGGGGAATTGGCCTATGCGTTCGCGTGGATAGGTCCACGTTCGCGGTGGGCAAGTCGGGTAAAACATCGTGTTCACGATAATGTTGACGCGTTAGCATAGGGTTAAGAGAAGGGGGAGCCAATTTGTGCTTCGTGAACGCGGGGAGATGGTCGTGTTCGTGATGAAGAAGAGGCCTGGGCAGAAAGGTTTTATTCAAAAAAATGAGGGTTTAAGTCCAAAATCTCAAAATCCATTAGAGAGCTCTGGAGAGGGAGAAATTTGAGGAGATTATCAGTAGTGAGCGGGGTAAGTTTTCTTCACTCATATTTGGTTTAATTACATGATTTAGTCTTGAATTTTATCATTTAATTTGGGAAATTTGAATGGAAATTGGGAGAAAATGGAAGAAAAGTTTGGGAAATTCTTTTGGTGATTTGAATGGGCATTTGAGGTCGGATTTCGATGAATTTGATATGGGTAGACTGGGGAGTGAATAAAGATTTCAGTTTTGTAATTTTTATCGAATTTTGAGACGTGGGCCCGAGGGTCGGGTTTGGCCAATTTAGGGATTTTTGATGTAATTTGACTATATTCGAGTGAGCTTTCTTCCTTTATCATATATTGATGATATAAATCTGGTTTGGTTAGACTCAGAGCAATTGGAGGCCAAGTCAAGAAGCAAAGGAATCGCGGTTTAGGATTTTGGCCGGTTTGAGATAAGTAATGATTTTAGATCTAGTCCTGAGGGTATGAAACCCCGGATTTCACATTGTTTTACTATTTTTAAGTGTCGCACATGCTAGGTGATGGGCGTGTGGGCGTGCAACGTTGGGGATTGTGACTTGGTTCGTCCCATAGCAACTATAAAGGTTCGCATCTGATTGAAATTATATGATACTTATGTGTTTTGGAAAGAATTTCTATAAATTGGGCAAAATACCATATTTGGGCCTTGTGCCAAAGCTGTTTGGACTGTTTGGGGCCTTTTTTTTATTATCCTCTCACTGTTTTTAGTTAACAACCTATACCTAGTCATGCTATATTTACTGATTTCATAATCCAGTCTTTATCACTTCGTTTTGATGTATGTAAAATGTTATTTTGGGTTGATCACCCTGTTTTTACTGATAGCCCGAGTGTCTTGAGAGGTTTTGTTACTGAGTGAGTCCGAGGGCCTGTTTGTTTGAGGATATTATGGGATCGCACTACTAGAAAACTAACCTATGAGAACGGATGTTATTGCAACGGTTCATAAACCGTTACCATAGATAGCCTAATGCAACGGTTTTACCCGTTACAATAAGGCATAGGGACTGTCAGCACACTTTGGCTATAAAACCGTTGCACTTATGTGAGAACCGTTCCCATAGATGTGTTTTATTGCAACGTTTAATATAACCGTTCCCATAGACGTATCTATCGGAACAAATATCGGAAACTATTCAATGGGAACGGTTTTAAGAATTCCCTCTAATGATTTCCCTCCTAAATTTTCCTGAAACCCGCAAAACCCCCTTTTTTAATTTTTAATTTTTACATTATATCTTTTTTACTTTTATTTTTAAAATGTAATCTACTTCTAATAAAAGTGTATCCCAAAATCCAACCCTTAGTTTTTCAAGTCCATGTTCTCTAGCTCCAGCTCTTCGCCGCCGGTGATAGTACCTGTTCTCACGCCGACGGTGACAATGGCCTTCTCACGTTGCCGGTGATAGTGCCGGTGACGGTCGACCCTCCGCCAACCTCCATTAAATCAACCAGAATCTCAACAAAAACAACCCCACTAAAATTTTTAGTCCCTCCATCTCCAAATCTGCACCTACTGCTAAAACTTTCTTAGAAATTGTAAAGGTACATTACATATCATCTCTTTCATGTCTGTATTTTATCTTAGACAATATTAGTGTTGATATACATACATATTTTTTATTTGTGGGTTGCTATGGACCTATGTCTTCATACCCAAATACGAAAAGCAAAAACCTAATTTTCCTTTGATTTAATTTTTCTAATTGACTAATTACAAGGATTTCTAGGGCATGCACGATTGATACATACATTTGGGACCAAATACATAGAGTAAATATTGGGTCTTTTCAACAGATGGGTCTTTTGGTCGATGGCTATTGAAGCTGATTGATGGCTATTGTGCTTTTTTCATGAGTTCTTGCTTTCTGATAGTCGAAAGTTATTTTGGCTATTAGCTTGTGTTCTCACTTAACAAAATTATGTTGAATTGTCATAATTTGTTGGTATGCTAGAAAAAGGACAAGATAAGGATGTAGTTCAAGAGGTGTACAAAACCCATGAAGCAATTCAGAATCTGAACAAAAAATAAAAGGAAAAGACCAAGAAATCCATAGCCCTCTTTCACGTTAGCACACCTCTCCTACTTCGCCTCCACCCCGTTTCATATCTCTCTCTGTATAATTCCCAAAAAAAAGGTTCTTATATAGTGACCCTTTACCTTAAAAGGCTTAAATCTTGCCCTTTTTCTTATTGTTGTTGAATATGTGTTTATTAGAAAGTAGAAAGAATGAAGAATAGACATAGTGTTAAAATATATGTAAAATGGATTCCCATTTTCTCTATTGCCTTATTCTTCATTGGAATGCTATTTTCTAACAGGTAATAATGTAGCTTTGAGTTATGAAAAGTTATGATTTTTATTTGATTAACCTATTTTTGTTTTGCTAAAGATTGTGGTCACCAACTGAATCCAGCAGTCAGCTCATAGATCAGCATAGAAGTGACCAAGAACTTCAACTTGTTTCTGAGGACTGTAATTCAACCAAAAAGGTTTCTCTTCATCTAAATCTAACTCCTTTTCTGCTTTTACTATGATCAACTTCATTCTGGATTTTACCTGCTTTTCTTGTTTTTAGAGTTCAACAATCTGTCTGTTGTTTTGTCCAATATAATTCTTGATTTTAGCTTCTATTTATCTGTTTCCGCAAAATGTACAGACCTTTTTAATTTCTAAAATCTTTTGAGTTTTTTCTCTCTGAGTGTTGAATCTAATAGTAGATTTTAGCTATCTTTCTGTTTGTAATTTCTTTCTTTCTTGATATCTGAGTACTGAAGCTGATTGTGGAGTTTTGTTTCATTTAGTTCAATCAATCTGCCTTATTTTTTTCCACTGAGCTCTTGATGCTAATTGCAGAATTAGCTTCTTTGAAGTTCAATCTATGTTTTCATGACTTTATGGCTATTGAACACTTTGTTAGGATAAATGTGTCTTGTTGTGCTTTTTTCATGAGTTGTCGAAGGTTATTTTGGCTTTTAGTTTGTGTTCTTAATTGACAAAGTTATGCTGAATTGTCATAACTTGTTGGTATGCTAGAAACCAGTTTGATACTATAGGATTCATCAGGTGGAGATACAATTCCTAGCTGTATTTGTTCTTTTCAATAACTGTTTCTTGTGTTTTCGACCCTAGAATTTATACGATTGATTAAGGGTTGGCTTCAATATGAATTATTTCTTGAATGTTTGTGTAGTTTTTGTGAAGTACCCTGCTTTGTGGGACTTTTCTGGCTTTGAATTAGGCATAGAAACAAATCAAGTTTTGAATAGCTTTTTCCAAAGTCAATTCTTTGTGTGGTACATTAGCATACCATTCAAGATACCTACTAATTGGCCATATAAATAGATTATTGTAACCATATAGAGCAGGACATAAACCACTGTTTCTGTTTTGCCAGAAAACAGTGAATTAAAAAGCAGAACAGAGAAAAGTGATGGCAACTAAAGAGTAAAGATTGAGTCTTTTCAACAGAAAAGGAGAATGGTAGGTAGCTGCTCTGTGTTTGGAGGTTGGAGTATAGTAAGGGGTTGGGTTACACAAATTACGAACATGAATAATAATAGAATTTCTATGTTCCTTCTACTCTCTTCTTCTTCCTCTCTTCTTCTTCTTCTTCTCTGCACTCGTTTACATTTGATTTCTCGAATCACTACTGAATCAACTCTGCGATCCTCGAGTTAACTAAACTCCTGCAATCGCATAACAGCGTCCTCCTGATGGTATGACCAGGGTGATACTTAATCTGGCACAAGGGACTAGAAGCGGTTAATCTATGTATTAAACGCTTATGATCATGCAAGTAGAGTTTCTTTTACAATGTTCTCACTGAGCTTCTATTTTCTTTAAACAGAGTATTAAATTCTTATTCTCTCAATCTGCAGTGGTCTCTTTTATTATTTTATTTTTTTGACAATGTAACATGGTGGTCTTTTTTATTTTGCGATGTTCATGTTAGTTTGTAAGTTATTACTTCTGTGCATTTTTGTACATCCTAAGCTATTTAGTGTTTTGAAATCTTCTACTTGGTGCTAATTGCTTTGAATTTCTACAGAATGTTGCCTTTAAGTGTTCTGATTTCTTAATATATTCTTATTGGTTGTTCTTCTTATTTACTACAGCGTACCTTTGTGGAAGGAATTAAGGAGGAAGTCGTTTCATCCCCTGCTCATGCTCTATCCCTCATTGCTGCAGGAGAAGGTATAAGCTGATGGTGTTCTAGTTACAGTCTAACTTTCTTTAACAAGACAAAATATAGACAATCTATGTGATACTAGGCTTTGTTATAGTTGTTTCTTGATCTGTGCAAAATTTTCAACTTTTATACAATTAGGGTTCTTGTTGTCTTGCTTCTAGGTGATAATTTAAGATAATATAGCATTTTGTAATTGTGTTTGATTTGTTAATTTTAAAGTTCAGAGACATTGGTTTGACGATGCTGTCTTTTTTTATTGGTAGTGATACCAGTATGACTTGTTTAAAGCTAATTTTTATCTGAAGTGTTACAGTTTTCCTAGTAACTCCCTAGCTTATCGTACAAAATTGACATGAAATTCTGGTCGTGTTTCAGAGAATGTCATTTAATTGTAGTATTTGAATACCACTTGTTTAATTGTAGTATTTTAATTTTTTTGAAAATCTGGAGACTTGGAGGAAGCGCTGGAAGCAGTAGTCAAATACATCTGCATCCCCACAAAGTATTTTTCTTAGGTACTGTTTCATTCATTCATATGCTTTGATGGAGTCACCTCCTATTTGTTGATGGTGTAGTTTTCCTTCAGTAGATATATTCTGCAATTTTTTTCTATGCATGAGAGTTGAGTTTGAGATATGTGTGATAAGGGGTGTACATTTGGATACAAGTATTTGTCAATTCATTGGGTCTGTCTTTGTGAAATCTTTTTTGAGTATGGCAGCATTGTTTATATTTGATGAAACTTAGATCCGACGATTCTTGAAGTTGATAGATTTGATTGTATAATTGGTTATTCAATAAGTGGAGATGCTTTTTATATTGGGCTTCCCTTTTAATAGTAGTAGTAGTATAATATATAGCAACAGTAAAAGAGGGATATTTATAACTTAGAATTGTATGCTTGTTTGGTGTTTGTACATTGTCTTAAAGTTCATTCCCTACATGCACTACTCTTTTTCTGCATGTATTAAGTTTTCTTTCTTTGTTTTAGTTATAATTCTTCCATAATTGAGTCTTCCTTTGTATTGTTAGCTTATCACCCACGAGTTCCTAACATTAAAAAATATCCAATCTGATTTCGTTATAGCATATATTTATGCTCATGCATTTCCCTCAATTTGGTATATTCCTTGAGCTGAGGGTCCATTGGAAACAACCCACCCCTCTTCTTTCAACGTTTTAATGCCAAATGTATCATTCACAAATTTATACTAATCTGACCTTGCTTACCTTGAATACTAATTTCGGTGATTTGAATATATTATATAGGATATCTATGGATTATGGTGATAAAATTTGGATGAATCTCCTTAGATGGACGGATGAGTATATAGGTGGAGTGAATAATTTTCTTGATAAGGAATATGAACGAGTCTCCCAAGGAAATGAAATATTATGCCCTTGAAAAAGTGCATTAATCGCTATTGGCATAATAGAAATATGGTGGAGGATCATTTGGTTGTTCATGGGTTTGTTGATGGTTATACCAAATAGGTTTTCTACGGGGAGGGATTTTCCTCGAGAAATACACCTTCTCCAAGCAATGATGATGAAGGTTCTAACATGCGTGACGATATTGATGGAATGCTTCATGATACATTTAGAAATATAGAGGGTCAGATAGAGGATGAAGAAGGATCTGGGGAAAGACAATTTGAAGAAGCAAGGAAATTTTTCAAATTACTAGAGGAAGGAAAACAAGAGTTATATTCGTGGTGTGAGTTTCACTATTTGGTTGTACTTGCTTAAATCCTTGCATGGGTTGAGTAATGTGGCTTTCTCAGATTTGTTATAGTTGATAAAAGAGGCATTTACCTTTGTTAAGGCACCAGAATCTTTCAGCAAGGCTAAAAACTTGATAAAAGATCTGGGTCTTCATTATGAAAAAATACATGTATGCCCCAATGATTGCATGTTATTTTGGAAAGAAAATAAGAAGGCCGATGATTGCTCTATTTTATGGTCTTCAAGATGGAAGAATGCTAGTCCTTTGACTAATGCAAGCTCTAAAATCCCTAAAAAAGATTTTAAGGTACTTTTCTTTAAAGCCTAGGCTTCAGAGGATATTCATGTGTCCTGAAACGGCTGCTACAATGAGATGGCAGCATTTGCTAATGCTTGCTTGGGGTATGTATATTTTTGGACATTGGCTCTTCTGGTATTTCTTGTCATGGACTTGGTAAATTATGTTGCATTAGCTCTATGTTCTTCTTACTGTCTACCATAGCAGGTATATGTTCTAAAATTCCAAAATCAGTAGGGACTGATTGTTCAGTGAATTGAGCTTGGTAAAACATTATTCCCTCTTCTGCCATATCCATATTGTCTTCCAGCCAAACACCAGCTTCATTTTGAATCCTTTGAAGTTGCAATCTCTTCCTTCGACCATTAACTTGTGCGTGAAAGAATTTCGTATTCATATCACCATCTTGAAACCAACTCATGCTCTTCTGGTCTTTCTTACATTACACTTATGATTAAGGGATATAGTATTGCTTTGCCCATGTGTATGCTACTAATTTTGTTAGGTAGGTTTGCTATTCTGTTAATGTAAACTAACTAATAAAAAAAATGATGTTGTCATGTGGTTACTTAGCTAGTTATAATATATGTATAGTATCAAAGATTTCAAAATGTATATTTAATATAGCTACAGCCATCAGTTAGTTAAGCAGCTTTATTCTATTTGAGCACATGAAACACTTGGGATATCCTTGAACTTCAAGGTAAAGACTAATTGCCAAAGTTTTATAAAGAGCTTTTCTAATGTGTTTGTTCTAAGAGAAGTTTTAGATAGGATTATCTTGAAGGGATAATGACTTTATTTATACTCTTTTGTAGTTGGAGTATATGAAGTAAGGGAAGACGGACACAGTGATGAATATCTTGACCTTACTTGAGGGAATTTGTATTTTTGCTTGTTGTAGATGCATGTGGCGGTTTCTAGGAATGTTTTTAAACTTTAACTCTCGAAAAATCAAATGTATGTACTTGATAACATTTCATTACTACCTACGGATTTATTAGCTTGTTGGACAATTTGGATTCTGAATATTTCATTTTGTTATTTATATAAATTTTAGTGTTTTATCGTTTATTGTATATATATGTAAATCCTTATTTACAACAAGGGGCAATATTTTCAATTCTATTAAACTATTACAGCTAACAGAACCGTTACAATAGGCTCTGCAAACCGTTCTAAAATAATCTAAAAACAGTTGCAGTACGTAGTAGAACTGTTGCCATAGGGCCTATAAACCGTTCAAAATAATCTAAAAATCATTACTTGAGCATCTTGAGGAGAATTTTGGTGGACGATGATTGGGTCCACGGTCTTAAATTGAAATATTGGCTATTGCGATGGGAGATGGAATGAAACAGAGAGGAGTTGGTCGGGATGAAGGAGGATGCAATATAGCGGTGAGTTGGAGGATGTTGTCGCGCTTTTAGTGGATGTCCATGAGGAGCGGACAGACGGACTGGTAAAGTTGGTAAATGAGGACGGGCGTAGGATGGAGTATTGATGTCGTAGAGATTGTGCAGTACAACGTTGTTGGAAGGTTTCAATTGGTAATTTCCGCATGAGGGTTATCCCCTATGAGCAGGTTAGCGGTCAGGTGTTGCCAAGTTTCCGCAAGGAACTCCAGTGACTATTCGGTAGGAGGCCGAATATGGAATGACACGAGGGAATTGAGTATTCATGGAATGCTAACAGGAGAATTTAGAAGAATTTGACGGGTTGGTTGAGCAAGATCATATCAGCAATGAAGAAAGAATTTTGGTGGGGTCTAGAGTGGTGCAAGGAGCAGCTTCAGGCTAAGTGGGAGAGTCCCACCGCATGCGATTGGGTTGTAGGATTATTTTCTCATAGGGTTGCGGATTGTTGGTGTATTGACAAGTTATTACAGCTAAAGCGAAAGTAGTAGAATAGTAATTGAACATGGGATTGATAAAGGTGTGCAACAGTTGGCCTTATTGAATCAGGTTTAGGCTTTGGAAAGATTCGGGATTTATGCTTAGTACAAAGGTAATTTACAAGTGAAGGGATTCAGTCAGGCGCTTTATCAAGATCGGTGTTCAGGTGCCAGCAGAGCCTTGGAGTTGATTGTATTCGGGACCAAGCCAGAGTAGGTGGCTCTCAAAAATGGTTCTAATGGATTCAAAGGTTAGAAGGTGGTGTCTAAGGATTTCAAGCCACCGTATGGTTAAGAATTGAGCTTTTGCAGCAAATTTATGGGAATGAGAAAATGGTTGGAGTGTTGTACGTTATCTTCGATGTGTAGAGTAGCATTGGGGTTCATAAGAAGGAGAAAATGACTTCGGGTTCATGGAAAGGTTATCAGAATGGGTATACCGGTCAAAGATGTGAATATGTGATGCGTGGCTAGAATTCATGGTTTAAAGCATTATGTACCTTACATTTTATGTGCGTTAATGATAAAAATACATGTCGTATGTGCATAATGGAGTCTATTTCATGTGTAGGTGAATTGGAGATGGAAGCCGAGCTAAATGGATGCATAAACGCCAAAAATACGCTCAAGAGTCGTAAAGGAGTGACCCGGGCTATAGCCGGGCGTTTGAGCTGTAAACCCTGGTCATACCAGGCTATAGCCGGGCGTTTCAACTATAAAGCCTGGTCATACCAGGATATAGCCGGGCGTTTGGGCTATAAAGCCTGGCATGACCAAGCGTTTGGGAGGCGTTAGAGCCCTAACGCCAGGCCTGGCCAGGCTTTATCCCGACGTTTGGGCCATAAAGCCTGGTCCCTGGTCTGGTCAAATCTGAGTTTTGAAGGTTTTAAGTGTTTCCAGGTTTGAATAGAAGTCTCCTACACGTTTAGGGTTTGTCCCAAACATATAAATAGACCCAAAAACACAACTTTGAGGAGACGATGCCATTTTTGGAGAGAAGATACACACGGGATCGTTAGAAAGGAAAGAATTTCTCAGTTTTCTTCATCTTATTCTAGTATTTTCAATTTATGCAACACTTACGCAATTGTTTGATTCTAGCATGAGTGGATAAACACCCATTGTTCTAGGGTTGTGGTTAAGCCATGAATATTGTTANTATATAGATTAGAGAAGAATTGAAGAGAGCGCGATCTTAACCCTTCAGGGGAGCGGATTTGTGGTTAGGATAGGAATACACCTAGTCACCGTGCTTAATTAAACATTGTAATCTTAGTGCGTTCTAATAGATTAATTTCATAGGAATATAGGCGTTAATCTATTGAGAATAGGCGAGTAGTGCTTCGGGAGAAGGCTATGAGAGTGTTTATCGATTAATTAGCAACCATGAGTGAATTATATGAAAGGGAGAGTTAATTAGAATGCAATACGAGTGGTGAATTGATCACAACCCTGGAATATTTGTCTCTACTGAATACACACAACAATACTCTCGTTACTTGATAATTAGTTCTTTCATAGAATCGTAGTATAAAATAGTTACATTCCTGGATTTTATTTTGGCTTGATTAAATAACAATTATAGTGAATTACTGAGTAGTTTACACAAGTCTCTGTGGGTTCGACATTCGATTTAACATTATATTACTTGCTACGACCACGTATGCTTTCGTGTGCGTTTGGGACCAACAAGTTTTTGGAGCCGTTGCCGAGGACTTGAATATAGACTACTTTCTAGTTACTTGCTTTAATTGTTTATTTCATTGAGTCCAACGTCATGTGATTTTTGCTCTAATCTCAGGAACTTCGATTGAATGCGTAGGGTCAGAAGGCAGGACAGACTTGACGACTTTGACCCCGAAGCTGAGAGAACATTTCACAGGAGGTTGCAAAAAGCAAGAGATACAGACAATATTCAGGACTTCACTAGATTTCATGTGAACATGGCAGAGGAACAACACATGGCTGTTCAGGAGGTGGCAATGCCCAGTATTTCTAATGTCACCTCCAACATCGTGAAGCCTTGAATCACTGGGAACTTTGAGCTGAAACAGAGCATGATCCAACTACTTCATGCAAACGGGCAGTTTTTGGGTCTTCCACACGAGGATCCACAGAAGTACATTCTGAACTTCTTGGAGATTAGTGATACTTATATCACTAACGGGGTCACGCCAGATTATGTGAGGCTCACGCTTTTCCATTCCCTATATTGGGTGAAGCAAAGCGATGGTTGAAGGCAGAACCAGCTACTTCCATTACAACATGGAACCATTTGGAGAGAAAATTTCTTGCAAGGTTCTTCCCTTTAGGAAAGACTGCAAAGATCAAGAGTGAGATAGTCTCCTTTAGACAGAAAACAGGTGAATCTTTATATTCAGGTTCAAGGGTCTACTCAGGGACTGCCCTCATCACAATTAGACAAACGAGGTGTTAGTTCACACTTTCATTGAGGGGCTCCATCCACAAACCAAAATTGTGGTAGATGTAGCAGCCGGAGGTCAGGTGTTGGAGAAGAATTATGATGAAATATTTGCATTACTGAATAAATTCTCCAAAAGCAATCCAGACTAGCAAGGGGAGATGGGGAGAAATGTGGTTCAAAAGTCACCAGGGGTTCTTGAACTAGATGTGGTCTCAGCATTGTCAGCTCAGATTACCACATTGACTAAACAAGTCAATCAGATGAACCTGATCATTAACAAGCAACAATCTCAACTAGTGCAACAGGCCCAACCAGTGCAACAGATTCAGGTATTTTGTGAAGTCTGTGGAGAAGGTCATTCGAGTGATTTATGCCAGTTAATCCAGATTTCGTCTGCTTTGTGGGTAACGCGAATAGGGGAAAAGCAAATCAATATGGAAACACCTATAACCCCAACTGGAGAAACCACCCAAAATTCTCTTGGGGTGGAAATCAAAGCACTCAGAATAACTACAGGCATCCAGCACCTCGACAACAGTACAAACCACCTCAGGCTGAACCATCAGCAATCCTTGAGGATATTATGAAGAGAATGATGGACGACCAACTTGCTTTCAATCAGAAAATATTGGCTGATCACCAAGCTCAGACTGTAGCGATGAGAAATTTAGAACGTCAAGTGGGGCAACTCGCCAGTTCTCAAAATACCCGACCAATGGGGGCTCTTCCAAGTGACACTGAAGCTAATCCTAAAGCATCTGTTAATGCTATATCGTTGAGTAATGGGAAGCAATTGGAAGAAGTCCAGTCCAAAAAGAGAAAGCAGGTAACTTTTAATGAGAAACTAGCCAATATTTAATCAACGTCAGACAACCCGAAAGAATCAGATAAGCCAGCAAAGGAGACGGTGGTTGAGCAACCCCCACCATTTGTTACGAGGCCACCCCCTCCATTCCCTCAAAGGTTGAAAAAGGTGAAAGTTAATGCAGCATACAAAAAGTTTCTTGACCTCTTGAAGCAGGTACAAATCAATATTCCACTGGTAGACATTCTGCAGGAGGTGTCCAAATATGTTAAATACAACATGGACATTGTGGCTAATAAATGAAGGATGATTGAGTTCGAAACCGTGTCACTCACTGGGGAAGTTAGCTCAAGAATTCAAAGCAAGCTACCTCAAAAATTAAAAGATCCGGATAGTTTTACTATCCAAATCTCAATTGGTAAGCATGCAGTCGGGCGAGCTTTGTGCGATCTTGGGGCAAGCATTAATTTGATGCCGCTATCTGTGTTCAAGCAGTTGGGATTGGGTGAACCACGCCCATCAACAATGATTTTACAATTGGCTGATCGCTCCCTTGCTCATCCTGATGGAGTAATTGAAGATTTGCTGGTTCAGGTGCGCTCTTTCATATTCCCAGTTGATTTCATTATCTTGGACTATGAGCCTGATCAGGATGTCCCCATTTATTTTGGGGCGTCCCTTCCTAGCTACGGGCCGAGCTATCATTGATGTATGTGAAGGGAAAATGACGAAGCGAGTTGGTGATCAAGTGGAGGTGTTTAATGTTTATAAGGCACTCAAGTTACATGTCCACTATGAAGAGCTAACCATGACTACTGTAGTGGAAAGCAAATAGGATTCAATGGTTCCCTACATGAGTCATGTTGACCCTCTTGAGCGAGTTTTAGTTGGGGATGAAGAAGACTGTGGGGATGAAACAAGGGGAGACATTGAGAAAATTCTTGAAGTATTCTGCAGTTACCTCGACGGGCTAGGAAAATTTGAAGAGTTGAACAAGCCTGTTACTCTAACCCCTTATAAGCCATCTATTGAAGAGGCTCCAAAGCTGGAACTCAAACCTCTTCCAGCACATTTACGCTATGCCTATTTGGGGAACTCTGAGACATTGCCCGTGATCATCTCATCCTGCATGACCAATACACAAGAACAAAAATTTCTTAGGGTACTTCGTGAGCACAAAAAGGTGATTGGGTGGACAGTTGCAGATATTAAAGGAATCAGCCCATCGTTTTGCATGCATAAAATCTTTTTGGATCTCCCGAGTGTTGAGCAGCAAAGGAAGCTGAATCCCATCATGAAAAAAGTAGTGAAGAAAGAAGTCATAAAATTGCTGGATGCAGGTATCATTTTTCCTATTTATGACAGCAACTAGATGAGCCCGGTTTAATGTGTACCTAAAAAGGGAGGGTTGACCGTGATTGAGAATGAAAAGAATGAGCTAATTCTTTCCCCCAATGTTACGGGTTGGAGAGTTTGCATTGATTATCGAAGGCTCAACAAAGCAACCCGCAAGGATCATTTTCCACTCCCACTCATTGATTAAATGCTGGACAGATTATTTCTTTCTAGATGGGTATTCATGTTACAATCAAATTGTCATATTCCCAGAGGATTAGGAGAAGACCACGTTTACTTGCCCTTATGGCACCTTCGCCTTCAAGCGAATGCCATTTGGTCTTTGCAATGCACCAGCCACCTTCCAGAGATGTATGATGGCTATTTTCATTGACATGGTGGAAATATTCGTAGAGGTGTTCATGGATGACTTCTCAGTCTTTGGGTCATCTTATGGTGATTGTTTGAAAAACCTGAGCATGGTGTTGGCCTGTTGTGAAGAAATGAATCTGGTGTTAAATTGGGAGAAGTGTCACTTTATGGTGCAGGAAGACATTATTTTGGGTCATACAGTATCTAAAAGTGGCATCAAAGTTGATAAGGCAAAAGTGGAGGCAGTTGAAAAACTACCTTCACCAATTTCAGTGAAGGGCGTCCGGAGTTTCTTGGGACACGCATGATTTTATAGGCGCTTTATTAAAGATTTTTCTAAAATGGCTACTCCTTTGTGCAGGTTACTGGAAAAAGATGTCAAGTTCAATTTTGATGCACCCTGCCTAAAGGCATTTGAGGAGCTAAAAAAGAAAATGGTATCTTCCCCCATAATTGTTGCACCTGATTGGTCAGTACCATTTGAACTTATGTGTGATAAAAGTGACCATGCAATTGGAGCAGTGCTAGGCGAAAAGAAAGACTAGGTGTTTTATTCCATCTACTATGCGAGTAAGACCCTTGATGATGCACAATAGAATTAAACCACCACTGAGAAGGAGTTGTTAGCTATGGTGTGGGCCTTTGAAAAATTTCGGGAATACTTGGTGGGAACAAAAGNTTGGCAGTGGTGTGGGCCTTTGAAAAATTCCGGGCATACTTGGTGGGAACAAAAGTTATAGTCCACATAGATCACGCAGCAATCAGGTATTTATTTACACAAAAAGAATCTAAAGCTAGATTGATGCACTGGGTTTTATTGTTGCAGGAATTTGATGTGGAGATAAGAGACCGAGAGGGCACTGATAACCAAGTAGCAGACCATCTGTCAAGGCTGGAAAATCATGACCATGTTGAGGAGGGTGGAGATATTAAAGAAGTTTTTCCTGATGAGCAAATTTTTGGTATAACCCAAGACCCTCCTCTGTGGTATGCTGATTATGTGAATTATCTGGTGAGTGGGGTACTTCCTTCAAAAATAGAATCTGAAGAAAGAAAGAGGTTCTTACACGATGTGAAGTTTTACTACTGGGATGAGCTCTACCTGTACAAAGAATATGGTGATCAATCAATGAGGAAATGTATTCCTGATAAAGAAGTGGAACTTGTGCTGTATGATTGTCATGCATCACCATATGGGGGCCATCATGGTGGCGATAGAACAGCAGCGAAAGTGCTACAATCTGGTTTGTCCTGGCCAATGCTATTCAAAGATGCCCACGCATTTGTTAAAAAGTGTGACCAGTGCCAGAGAACAGGAACGATAACAAGGAAGCACGAGATGCCTTTGAATAATATCTTGGAGGTAGAGATTTTTGATATATGGGGGATAGACTTTATGGGTCCATTCCCATCATCCAGGGGAAATAAATACATTTTGCTGGCAATTGACTACGTATCGAAATAGGTGGAGGCAATTGCATTGCCGACGAATGATACTATGGTTGTCGCTGCGTTTGTGAAGAAGAATATATTCTCCAGATTTGGTACTCCACGTGCCTTGATTAGTGATGAAGGAACCCACTATTGCAATCAGTTGCTGAATAGCCTTTTAGCTAAATATGGGGTCCGTCATCGAGTTGCAACAGCATATCACCCTTAAACAAGTGGACAAGTAGAGGTATCCAACAGAGAAATTAAGCAAATATTGGAGAAAACGGTGAGTGTGAACAGGAAAGATTGGGCTGCTAAGTTAGATGATGCCTTATGGGCATACAAAACAACGTACAAAACACCAACTGGGGCATCACCGTACAAGCTGGTCTATGGGAAGGCATGTCACTTGCCCGTAGAGCTTGAACATAAGGCATATTGGGCCATCAAGAAGATAAACATGAAGCTTGAAGCCGCGGGTGAGAAAAGATTGCTGCAGTTGGATGAATTGGATGAGTTCAGGTTGCACTCATATGAAAATTCAAAACTTTACAAAGAAAAGACCAAGAGATAGCATGACAAACATATAAAGCCGCGTCATTTTGAGCCTGGCCAACATGTATTATTATTCAATTCTAGGCTTAGAATGTTTCCTGGAAAGCTGAAATCGAGATGATCAGGCCCGTTTGAGATAGTGAGAGTCACCCATATGGTGCACTTGAGTTGCAAGCTATACATGGTGAAATAATATTTTTAGTGAACGGACATAGAGTCAAACACTATTGGGGTGGTACCATAAATCGTGAGAAGACTAAGGTCGTGCTCGCTGATTAGTGAGGCGAGAGTCTGCGTCATGCCGCGACGTTAAATCAGGCGCTTGTTGGGAGGCAACCCATCCTGTATATCTATTCTGTTTTTAATTAATTTTTTTTAGTGTCAATTTTTGTTATGTTTTTATTTTGCAGAGTAGGGGAAGTCTGAGTACCCAAAAGTTGAAGCTGAGGGGCATGTTTGAGCTTATGTATGGGGTCATCCCGACTCTAAAGATTGAGAATCATGTCCGGGCTATGCCCGAGAGGGTCTCAGGGAGTATTTCTCACCCTTGTTTTAATGTTTTTCTTGGTGATCATACATCGAGGACTATGCATAACATCAGTGTGGGGTGGGGTACTTTCTGAATGCACTAAAAATTGTATTCAAAAATCACTAGCCATTGAATCCTATGTATGGAGTAGGAAAGAAAAAAAATGATAGTAAAAGTATGTACAAAAAGATACACACCTCAAAGTTTTTATTAATTTGTGCGAGTGAAAATATAGAAGTGCTCAATTGAAAAAGGGCTATGTTGAATATGAATTGTGGCAAGGGAATTAGTTGAGAAGAATATGTGTTAATGTGTGAAGGTAGTGTATTAAAGTGCTTAGGAGGGTTAGTCACTATTCCTAAATATAACATACCCGTCCTTTAGCCTACATTACAACCTTAAAAGTTCTAATTGATCCTAGATTTGGGTAACTTGAGTTAGTGGAGATCTACACTACGTGCAAGCTTATGATACGACCACGGGATGCATATGAATTCTTTGTGAGAGTGAGTGAATTTTTTCAATTGTGTGATGTCCTTAAATTATGTTCAAAAGCATACTTGAATGTGTGGACTAGTTATATTAACTCTTTTGTTGTTGGTAAGGGCACATGATCTCATGAACGATTGGTAATGTTGTAACTTTCTTGTTGGGTGGGTGCGTGAGTTGAGAGGGCTTAGTAGTGAGTTGACTCTTGAGATTGGGTGGTTGCAATTAGGTTGTTGGTATGATTGATTAAATTGTTATACTTGGACATGTTTAAAGAAGGGAAAGAATGAGAAATTTTGTATGTTCATACTTGATTGCCAGTATCGATAATAGTTAAGGGGTAGGGTGTGTGATTGAAAAGTAAAATACTCCTTGATAATGAAATGTGTACGTGTTGAAGGGTAGTAGATTGTCCCATTGCCCGAGGACGAGCAAGAGTCTAAGTGTGGGGTGTTGATACGTGGCTAGAATTCATAGTTTAAAGAATTATGTACCTTATATTTTATGTACGTTAATGATAAAAATGCATGTCATATGTGCATAATGGATTCTATTTCATATGTAGGTTAATTGGAGATGGAAGCCGAGCTAAATGGATGTATAAACGTCAAAAATATGCTGAAGAGTCGAAAAGGAGTGACCCGGGCTATAGCCGGGCGTTTGAGATGTAAAGCTTGGTCATACCAGGCTATAGCCGGGCGTTTGAGCTGTAAAGCCTGGTCATACCAGGCCATAGCCGGGCGTATGGGCTATAAATCCTGGCATGACCAGGCGTTTGGGGGGCGTCAGAGCCCTAACGCCAGGCCTGACCAGGGGCGTTTGGGCCATAAAGCCTGGTCCCTGGTCCGGTCAAATCCGAGTTTTGAAAGTTTTAAGTGTTTTCCGGTTTGAATAGAAGTCTACTACATGTTTAGGGTTTGTCCCAAACATATAAATAGACCCAAAAACACAACTTTGAGGAGAGGATGCCATTTTTGGAGAGAAGATACACACGGGATCGTTAGAAAGCAAAGGATTTCTCAGTTTTCTTCATCTTATTCTAGTATTTTCAATTTATGCAACACTTATGCAATTGTTTGATTCTAGCATGAGTGACTAAACACCCATTGTTCTGGGGTTGTGGTTGAGCCATGAATATTGTTATTCGACACTAATTTAACCTTGAGTATAGTTCACTCAATATATGGTTATTTCTTCAATTCTGTGTTTAAATGCTTAATTGTCTGGCCAGCAGTTAGGTTCTATATACTATCTATGTTATGCTTGGGAAAGCCGTATATATATTAGAGAAGAATTAAAGAGAGCGCGATTTTAACCCTTCAGGGGAGCGGATTTGTGGTTAGGATAGGAATATACCTAGTCACTGTGCTTAATTAAACATCATAATCTTAGTGCGTTCTAATAGATTAATTTCATAGGAATATAGGCATTAATCTATTGAGAATAGGCGAGTAGTGCTTCGGGAGAAGGCTATGAGAGCGTTTATCGATTAATTAGCAATCATGAGTGAATTATATGAAAGGGAGAGTTAATTAGAATGCAATACGAGTGGTGAATTGATCACAACCCTGGAATATTTGTCTCTACTGAATACACACAACAATACTCTCGTTACTTGATAATTAGTTCTTTCATAGAATCGTAGTATAAAATAGTTACATTCCTGGATTTTATTTTGGCTTGATTAAATAACAATTATACTCAATTATTGAGTAGTTTACACAAGTCTCTGTGGGTTCGACATTCGATTTAACATTACATTACTTGCTACGACCACGTATACATGCGTGTGCGTTTGGAACCAACAATATGCATGCAAGGAGGGGCATGAAACGGTTCATGGAACTGGAAACGAAATGGTCTCGTGGAATGGTGTCACTCAAGGTGAGTGCGAATTGAGTTGCTATGTGTTGATTGGGGTGTTCACCTTATTAGTGGTTCAGAAGTCATGATGGAATTCTTATGCTATCTCATATTGGCATGTTAGGTGCGGTAAGCAGTATGTAACTGGAAATAAGGATCGAGGTTGCGGTTCGGTGTTGACAAGGATGTCATGAGCTCGGATGAACAGGAAAAAGGGATTTGAATGTTTAGATTAAGCTGGTGTTATCTTCAGTGTCACCTGAGATCGGTGTTTGGCGAAAGAGGCTTTGCATGCTAGTTATGGGTTCTTGATTTGTTTTACAACATTACTTTGCCAGTGGTGAATGTGCAGACTTGCTACCTTGTGTTCAAGATCGTGGGAGTGTGAACACGGGATGATCGTATGAGTGTGACATGTAGTCACTTAATGGATTGAAGATTTGGATTGAGTATAAAGGCGTGTAATATTGCTTATTTTATAATCTATGCCTGGAAGGCATTCGGTTCATTTGTGTCACGACCCATTTCCGGAGTCGTGATGGAGCCTGTCGTGGAACCAAGCAAGCCACCCATTTTATCTAACTAAATACAATTTCCAATAAAATATCCTTCTTAACAAGTATGTGGATAAAAATAATAATAAATCAAAATTTGGAAACTAGTTTATTAAATTAAAAACTCAAATCCTACAAACCCCGGATCCAGTGTCACACAATCATGAGTTGCTAGTACGTAAGACAACCAAAAAGAAATCACCAACATAGTCATAAAATAAATACAACGGTAGGAAAGGAAGAGAAGACGAGATCACGGTCTCCAGCTGCTACCTCGTCAACTCTGATGAAACAACGTCTACTCACTGACCAGAGCTGAATCCCGCTGTAGCTGAATCTGCAAACAAGGTGAAAAGGGGTAATGTGAGTACACAAACTTAGTAGTAACGAAACAAAACTACGGGCTGAGAGGTAGTGATGGACTACATCTCTGATAATTCGAACAACAGTATATAACCAGGACATGACAATAATATATCAAGAAATAAAAACGATGCATCAACATATGTCTGTAACTCTGCATCCTAGCATGAATTCATATAGAATCAAGAATGATGTATACTCAGTAATCAAACTCTCATAAGGTGGTCCACTCAGTACTAGACTACGGCCTCCCGTCCCAGGGAAGTCCATCCTGGATATTATATAAACACAAGTGACACTGTCACCTATACTGAGGAAAAAGGCCGATCCAGCCACCACGGAGAAGATCCATCTCCGGAACATAATACCCACGGAGGAAATCCATCTCCGTAACATAATACCCACGGAGAAAATCCATCTCCGGAACATAAGACCCACGGAGAAAATCCATCTCTGGAACATAATACTCGGACAAGATCCATGTCCATGGAAATCCAATTTCCATCCCTCAATATATGTGCGCTCACTGGGGGTGTAAAGACTCCGGAGGGGCTCCTTTCAGCCCAAGCGCTATATCAAGCCATCGAAGGCATGATTCCAGGATCGTTGCGGTGTGCAGTCGGACCTCATAACTATCTCAAAACCAGGCTTCAAGCCTCACCCAGTCAGTACCTTCCAGTATCACTCACAATGCTCTAACATATTAAAATCAGCCCAAACAAATGATAATATAGAATAAACTAGCAACTTACGAGACTGAGGCATGAAACATATATTAAACCGGACTGAGTACATGAAAACAATAATCATAGATAGAGACAGCAATAATCGACCGTTCCAGTCTGAACATATCGGCGTGAAGCCTTAACATTTATACTTAGCATGATTCCTATTTCGTTCAAGGTAATTACTACCTTCATAGTACAAATATCAACCTAAGATAACCATTAGACAGTGTCATGGGATGAGCCAGGCTATAAATATTCGATGTACGCCCGCATGCCCGTCACTTGGCAAGTGCGTCACCTTAATTAACATCAAATATCATATAGTTTGGGGGTTTCAAACCCTTAGTTCCATGTTTGGAAGCGTTACTTACCTCAAACCGGCTAATACACTACTCAGCAGTGCCCTTGCCTCTAATTTCAGCCTCCGAGTGCTCCAAATCTACCAGCAATCAGATGTATATCATTATAATATGCTAAGGAACTAATCCCAATCAAAATTTATAAAAAATACTCAAAAATCCCGATATTGGTCAAACCCGACCCTCCGAGCCCACATCCCGAAACTCAGAAATTTTTATACAAAACTGTTCTTTATCATCTTACGAGTCCGTACATATAAAGAAAACTAAATTCGGAGTCCAACTGACCCCTCAAATCTCCATTTTTAAACACTCTAAATCCCAAGCCTAATTACCCAATTTGCACCATAAATCTGACCTTTTTTTTACATATAAACGAGTTTAGAATCCAAAAACCTTACCTCAATGAAGAACTATCGAATCGCCTCTCCAAAACCCTTCCAAAAGCTTCAAACCCGGATGAGATATTGGGAAAAATGGCTAAAATTTGCGAAGGCACGCTTTTATACTTTTTGTCCAGTGGGTCCGCACCTGCGACCACTTACTCGCACCTGCGGAACTGCACATGCGGATCCCAGGTGGGCGCCTGCGGAAAATCCCAAGGACTCTAACTTCCGCACGTGCGATCGACCTCCCTTCGGCAATTACCTCGAACCCGCGGACTCTTCTCACTCAACCAACTTCCGCACCTGCGGTTCCATGTCCGCTCCTACGGAAACGCACCTGCGGCTCCCCATCCGCAGGTGCGAAAACACCAGCAACAACAACATCAATAGTGACAAAACCGTTCCAAACTCCCCGTTAACCATCCGAAACAATCTCGAGCCCCTCGGGACCCCAACCAAACATACCAGCGCATCATATATGATCATTCAAACTTAGTCGAGCCTCCGAAACAGTATACATAACATCAAAACCTCAAAAACATATCGAATTCAAGCCTATGAACTTTGAATTTTCTAAATTCCACCAACGATGCCGAAACTACCCAAAACAACTCTGATTGACCTGAAATTTTGCAGACATATCCAAAATGACATTACAAACCTGTTCCAACTGTGGAAATTCCATTCCGACCCCGATGGCGTATTTTCCACTACCAACCGGAAGTTGCCAAAAACTAACTTTCGCCAATTCAAGCTTAATTCTACACCGGACATCACAAAAATATTCTGAACACACTCCTAAGTGCCAAATCACCTAACGAAGCTATCCGAGCCATAAAATCCGCATTTGGAGGTTGTTTCCCAATAAGTCCACTCTCAGTTGACTTTCCCATTATAAGGCTATCTTTAAATTCTAAGTTACTGAATTCTCATTTAACCATTCCAATTTCAAGCCTATCGACTCTAACACATCAATAATAGAATAACCAATCCATGACAAGTCAATGACAGCAATAAAAATGCAAGTTCTACGTAAGGACCGACCGGGTCGTTACCTTCTCCCTCACTTAAACATACATTCGTCCTCGAACATACCTATAGTTGTTCCAACACCACCAAAAATTGTTGTGTAACCTTCCATGCACATATTCGGAGGTGTTCCTATGTCACCTTACTCCATCTACGTCCGGTAACATAACATAACCGAAATTTCATTATCAAATCCTGACCCATAGACCTTAAAACTTCCACTTCTAAAATAATTTACAAGTTCAAATTTCCCGGACTATATGCTGAAATAGTCTGAACACGTTGTATCAACCCATATCCGTAACTCAAGATGAAATCACATAATATACCGCGTGGCTCAACCACTCATAGAGATAACTGCTAACCACAACAGTTGTTCAAACAACTCAATACCGGTACATACCCACTTATCAAACCATGCCTCGTTCTAACACTTTCATATACTGCCGATGATGAAAGAAACACGTATTACCCAGTAACCATTCGCCCGATCAGTATCAATACCATCCAGAGCCATAACTTGTGCAACTTGTGCACTCAATAACCACATACCAAGAGTTCAATTCATTAAATAAAGAAGACTCGCACGAGAGGGCTATCCTGCCGCTAACACTTACCATTACCACATCATACTAAAATATTGATATACATCGTGAAACCATATCACACAAATCCGACACTAAGGATCATACCTCTACCTAACTGAGCTGCAAAGAGTGATCCATCCAACCGCTAGACCACATGACACACTCCAAACCTCCTTCCTCAAAAGCAATAACCATGCGAAATTCGACATCAATTACTCAAAGTGCATTACAATAATCACGGGAGAAAATCAGACGATACCATGCCACCCGAACCAGTAATAACGTGACCAACACGTCTCAATCCTAATAAGCCTAATTAGGACCGCACCCTATGCATATACAACCAATGATCACAACTCCTCGAACACTGAAAGGTAACTCATAGATCACTCCAAAGCACGAATAAGTGTCAATGACAATCAAATGGTACATCCCCCAACAATAGCATTTCGGAATCAACAATTCCGACTCGGTGCAGACCACACACCCATACCGGCCTACCAATAACTCTAAGTCAACTCTGGTAACCCACAACAGGTAGATAACTCTCCGAACGTTCATAATGACTGAATCATGACATATACTAACACCTGACTAGCTTGCTCGCATCCTCGTAGTTCACAACTACAAAAATAATTTGTTCATGAAAACTCCCAGTCTCAAAATCCATGAGGCGTACCAATTACCATATCTGATCCCAATTCCACCGCCTCAAATGTATAACACGCCCCTAATACTTTATCATTCTGTGAGGGATACCCTCATAATTCCTCTGTGTCACCAAGAAACCTTGAATATCAGCAGTCGATCCAACAAAAGAGCGTCACACCAATGAAGCACCCTTATTCAACACATTGCCTTAAACACATTGTCCTTAATGAATGTATACTCTCATCCAGCCACCTAACAGTGGTATCCGTTACCGAATCATCTGAAGCTGGAAGTTCTGACCTTCCTTCCAGAACTGAACCGTGACCTCACATATGCCACTCTCCACTATACACAAAATACCGCATACACCATGCAATCCTATGATAAATATGAGAACTTCATGCTCCCTTCCTAGCCACAACAACTACGTACCCAGCTAGCCAAGACCTTTCCATTCGATCCCATTTGGAAACAAAATCACTATACATCACCTGGCCCTCACGCCTGTAGATGTCACCTGTAACAACTCATTACCTTATAAGCACCCAAAGAACTAACCATATCCCTTATTATCCCGATCCAACCTACTATCAAGATGTCCTATTTATTCAAGTTTCTTTTGACTTAACTTCGAATTGATACTTCTTCTTGCCATAATACCACAATCCTTAATCCCGACTCACCGCACGAAACTCGGGTATAAAAAAAATACCGTCTAAGACTCATAGGCCGCTGAATACTCACTCAATTTTCCCCAAATGCACCATATTAGAAATACTTACCCTGAAGAGACTTCCTACGAATTTAAAGTCATTACCTTCACTTTCTTGATACTGGTGGATAGGATCCATGATAATGCAAATACACCACAAGCCTTGACACCTTTCCCGTAAATCTCAGTTCTAGCCCTTCTCACACCTTGAAGATCCTCGATTGTTACATATAACCTTGAACCCGTCTGAACCATTCTCGAACGCCATTTACTCTACGAAATTTCAATTACACTAACTAAGTAAACATGTCGAGCTTACCCCGCTTGCAATCCACATACTAGGAAAGTAACCCACACCTTTGAAGTAACAAGCATGCTCATACATTGCACACTCTACACTTACCAGTACAACTTCATCATACAATGAATTCCACTATCCGTAAAGTACATTACAACTTATATCGAAGAAATTTCCATTACTCTAGTCATTCCCAGACTCTAACTCTACAGGTCATAACTGATTCACC
Organism: Nicotiana paniculata; assembly: GCA_005239505.1. NCBI lineage: Eukaryota > Viridiplantae > Streptophyta > Magnoliopsida > Solanales > Solanaceae > Nicotiana > Nicotiana paniculata. The sequence continues at coordinate 129,345 of ML344924.1, read as the reverse complement.
AATATACCTCGAACTGAAACCAATACAACACATAATCATGTAATCAACTTATCAATAACGAACTCCCCCACTTGGATCAAAGCCAAGGATCACGACAAACAAGACTATGCCCACACATTATCACTGCCACCATGCTGTGGTGGGATTCAACTAAATCCTCTATAAGCTTATATGACCCAAACCATCTAACACTCAAATCAATTGGTAATCTCGCATCCACCATTGTGATGGTCATGCCAACTCCCACAAGCGATCTAAACTAAAATTGCAACATGCATCATTTACTGATAGAGAGAACATAGTACAGATAAACATAAGGGTCACACACCTGAGGACAACCCGCAGGAAATACCCCTACCTACTAAATCTCAAAATGTTATCTCTCTATACACTTCCGAATATCATAGCTATCACACAATAACTATACCTTCCTACAATAGAACACAACCACTGCCTGCCCTCGAGATATCCCATAAGCGGTATAAGAACCAGAAGTTGATGGCAATACTAACACTTGAGCTGTGGTCCAGGAATTTTTGAGCTTCTAGAAGCTCCACTCACACTCATCTGACCATGTAGATACCTTCGTTGGACACCACGTGTCCCTAGAATGCTACTGAACTAAGCCAACAATTCACACTTGGAGAACTTCGCACAAAGCTTCTCCTCCCTATACCCTTGTAATACCATCATCAAATGCCGAGTATGTTATCCTTGGCTATGAGAGTACGACACGATGCCATCAATAAATACAATAACAAAGGAGTTATAACACGGCTGAATACACCGTAAATCAAATACATGAACGTTATTGGGGAATTGGTCAACCCAAAAGACATCACCAGGAACTCATAACACAACAGAAAAATCTACTTCACTCCACAACTAAACCACACGAGAGGTCCTTCAATACACTCACAACTCGAAGACATATCCTTACTCAATATAGACGTCAATACACTCACAACTTGAAGACATATCCTTACTCAATATAGACGTCAAATACTTAATGGCTCTTGCCACATTTCCCGCTAGTCCATTCTTGCCACAATCAAACAACCTGAACACATCTAACTATCAATCAAACTCACCATGTATTCATCTAGTCACAAAGTTCCATCAATAAGGACACCAACAGACCTATAAGTCCCCAATACATATACTCACACAAATGAAATCTCGTCACTCAAGCTACATACAAAACATCTGACCCCAAGTCCTCCAGACTGGCCCCAAGCATGCTAAAATCACATCCCATTCATGGAAGTCACAAACCATCGGTGCACGGCTGATATAGAGCGCTCACGTGCGCGTATGAATACATGAAACGAGTTCAAAGAATTACGCAAGAGTTTGAGAATGTGAGATTTTTCCTAAAGGTTTTGCAGCCTCTCCAAGATAAGTACAGATGTCTCTGTACCGACCCGCAACACTCTACTAAACCTACTCATGACTGGTGATACATATTTAACCTAACGCTCTGATACCAACTTATCACGACCCATTTTCGGAGTCGTGATGGCGCCTATCGTGGAACCAGGCAAGCCACCCATTTTATCTAACTAAATACAATTTCCAATAAAATATCTTAACAAGTCTGTGGATAAAAATAATAATAAATAAAAATTTGGAAACCATTTTATGAAATTCAAAACCCAAATCCTAAAAACCTCGGATCCAGTGTCACACAGTCATGAGCTGCTAGTACGTAATACAACCAAAAATAAATGACCAACATAGTGTGAAAATAAATACAACGGTAGAAAAGGTAGCGAAGAAGAGATCACGGTCGCCAGCTGCTACCTCATCAACGCTGATGAAACTGCTGCTACTCACTGACTAGAGCTGAATCCCGTTGTACCTGGATCTGCACACAAGGTGCAGGGGGTAACGTGAGTATACCAACTCAATAGTAACAAAACCAAACTACGGGCTGAGAGGTAGTGACGGACTAAACCTCCGATAATTTGACCAACAATATATAACTCGGACATGACAGTAATATATCAGGAAATAAACACGATGCATCAACATATGTCAGTAACTCTGCATCCGAGCATGAATTCATATAGAATCAAGAATGATGTATACTCAATAATCAAACTCTCATAAGGTGGTCCACTCAGTACTATACTTCGACCTCTCGGTCCAGGGGAGTCCATCCTGGATATTACATAAATACAAGTGACACTGTCACCTAGTACTGAGGAAAAAGGCCGATCCAGCCACCACGGAGAAGATGCATCTTTGGAACATAATACCCACGGAGGAAATCCATCTCCAGAACAATATACCCACGGATAAAATCCACTCCATAACATAAGACCCACGAAGAAAATCCATCTCCAGAACATAATACTCGGACAAGATCCATGTCCAGGGAAATCCATCCCTCAATATCTGTGCGCTCACTAAGGGTGTAAAGACTCCGGAGGGGCTCCTTTCAGCCCAACCGCTATATCAAACCAACAAAGGCATGATTCCAGGATCGCTGCGATGTGCATTCCGACTTCATAGCTGTCTCAAAACAAGGCTCCAAGACTCACTCAGTCAGTACCTTCCAATCTCATTCACAATGCTCTAATATATGAAAATCAGCACAAACAAATGATAATATAGAATAAACTAGCAACTTACAAGACTGAGGCATGAAACATATACTATAACCGGACTAAGTACATGAAAACAATAATCACAGATAAAGACAGCAATAAACGACCATTCCGGTGTGAACATATCGGCGTGAAGCCTTAACATTTATACTTAACATGATTTCTATTTTTTTCAAGGTAATTACTACCTTCAAAGTACAAATATCAACCTGAGATAACATTAGACAGTGCCATGGGATGAGCCAGGCTACAAATATTCGGTGTACGCCCACATGCCCGTCATTTGGCAAGTGTGTCACCTTAATTAATATCAAATATCAGATAGTTTGGGGTTTCTAACCCTCAGTTCCAAGTTTGGAAGCGTTACTTACCTCAAACCGGCTAATACACTACTCCGCAGTGCCCTTGCCTCTAATTTCGGCCTCCGAGTGATCCAAATCTACCAACAATCAGATGTATATCATTATAATATGCTAAGGAACTAATCCTAATCGAAATGTATACAGACTCTAAACCGAAACTTAGAAATTTTTATACAAACTTTTTCTTCATCATCTCACGAGTTCGTACATATAAACAACACTAAATTCGGAGTCCAAATGACCCCTCAAATCTCCATTTTTAAAGACTCTAAATCCTAATCCCTAATTACACAATTTACACTGATTTTTCCATAATTTTCCACCATAAATCTGACCTTTAATCACATATAAACGACTTTAGAATAAAACAACCTTACCTGAATGAAGAACTATCGAATCCCCTCTTTAAAACCCTTCCAAAAGCTTCAAACCCGGATGAGATATTGAGAAAAATGGCTAAAATTCGCGAAGGCACGCTTTTATACTTTCTGTCCAGTGGGTACGCACCTGCGACCACTTACTCGCACCTGTGGATCCCAGGTGCGCACCTGCGGAAAATCCCAAGGACTCTAAATTCTGCACCTGCGATTGACCTCCCGGACCTGAGGCCTCGCAGGTGCTGCAATTACCTTGCACCTGCGGACTCTTATCACTCAGCCAACTTCCGCACATGCGGTGCCATGTCTGCTCCTATGGAATCGCACATGTCGCTCCCCATCCGTAGGTGCGAAAACACTAGCAACAACAACATCAATAGTGACAAAACCGTTCCAAACTCCCCGTTAACCATCCCGAGCCCCTCGAGACCCCAACCAAACATACCAGCGCTTCATATATGATCATTCAAACTTAGTCGAGCCTCCGAAACATCATACATAACATGAAAACCTAAAAAACACATCGAATTCAAGCCTATGAAATTTGAATTTTCTAAATTCCACCAACGATACCGAAACTACCCAAAACAACTCCGATTGACCTGAAATTTTGCATACATATCCAAAATGACATTACGAACTTGTTCCAACTGTCGGAATTCCATACCGACCCCAATAACCTATTTTCCACTGCAAACCAGATGTCGCCAAAAACTAACTTTCGCCAATTCAAGCCTATTTCTACACCAGACATCACAAAAATATTCCGAACACACTCCTAAGTCCCAAATCACCTAACAAAGCTATCCGAGCTATAAAACCCACATTCTGAGGTCGTTTCCCAATAAGTCAACTCTCAGTTGACTCTTCATATTATAAGGCTATCTTTAAATTCTAAGTTACTGAATTCTCATTTAACCATTCTGATTTCAAGCCTATCGACTCTAACATATCAATAATAGAATAACCAATCCATGACAAGTCAATGACAATAATAAAAATGCAAGTTCTACGTAACGACAGACCGGGTCATTACAATTCAGTTGTGGATTGTGGGGTGTTTGTCTCGGCTATGATGGTCGTTCTTGCGTATTATGAGAGGAAGTGGGTTAATATGGACCTAGGTAAAGCTATTAGCCTAGTTCGGTGCGAGCATGGTAGAATCGATATTTGTGGATGGAATTAAATATGATTATGGGCTCCGTATGAGTCAGGCGTGTTCATTCCGGTATAGGCTTTTCATGGAAAGGTATTGGAACAACAGATGTTGTTCCATCTTTGTTCATTTCATGTAACATTCTGTTGTGCCGTGTGATTTGGGAAATGGCTTGATATTTTCCTATGTGTTGGGTTCCCACGGAGTGATGATTTTATGTGAGCAAGATGGCTCTTGAGATCCAGATATATATATCACACCTTAGTTGTGCTTAAGTTTGTAGCATATGGCTTTATCAGTCTCCCCAGGATGGTATTGTGCACTTAGCGTGCTTGTGACCGATGTTCGATATTTGTGGTAGTGAGCAATTTAGCTCGGTGCGTGTCTTCTTACGTGAATTTTATGTTATTTGGATCGGGTGGCACGCCGTAACAGTGTGATGTTGAGTAAGATTTCGTATATCTATTTTCTTTGTTTTTCTTTCTATTTTTCGAGAAGAGTTCATAATAATTTGCGTGAGTTGAGTAGTCTTTTCCTGAGTCATTTCTTTATGTATCATGTTCGAGTTATGGCCTATTGGCGCGTTGTGGTGTCATGTGAGATTGTTCGTCATGTTTGGTGTGATTTGCTGTCTGAGATGAAATTATTGGACCAGGGATCAGTGCAATAAGATTTTGTGAAGTGTATTAAAGGAAAAATACCATTATGCGGTTCATAATGAGGTGATGATTCTAGTAGAGAGGGGAGACTCAATGATTTGTTAACTCTGCAGTTGGTTATGAATTTCTACACATACCGTCCGTTGTGGTGGTATCATAAATGTTATAGCAGGACCTATATGTATGTCATGAGGGAATTAGGAGCATCAGATTCATGGAATTTTGGCTATTAAGGTTCAGGGAAGGTCATTGTGGTTAAATGATGAATTATGCGGTACATGGTGCTAATTCAGCAAAGGTATGCAGTCATGTTCTGGTACATCGTGTGGTAGTTGATACGGTGTTCATATATTGGAAATAGGCCCAGCAGAGGATTTTGGATGTTAAGGACCTGGTTCTAAGGCCCATTTGCCTAAATAAAAGAGGATATCTTCAGAATTGTTTGAGTAAGTGTACTCAATTGAGTGGTGGTAGCACGAGTAGGTGCACGAGGTGTTTAACAGTGATTTTAGATAACTACAGAGCAGTTCTTAGCACGTTGGAGGATGAACGAATGTTTAAGTGGGAGAGAATGTAACGACCCGACCCCTTCTTTTGATCCCTAGCATGTTGTTCAGCGGTTCAAGGCCATGAGCAGCTTCATTTCAGGTGATATGACTTGTAGGTGTTGTCGAATTGAATTTTGGGAAGTTTAAAGTCAATTTGGAAAGAAAATTCTCATTTCAGAAGCCTTAATTTGGAAGAATCGACTAAGACTGGATTTTCTGAGTAAACAACCTCAGAATCAGGATTTGAAGGTTCCAGCAGGTTTATACAATGATTTCAGACTTGGGCTTGTGTTCAGAGCGGGTTTAGGATGACCCGAGAGCATTTCGGCGCCTAATGTGGAAGTTAGTATTTTGGAGGAAATTTCATAAGTCTGGGTTGAAGTGCATTTCAGTAATATTGATGTCCGTTTGGGATTCCGAGTCTAGAAATAGCTCCTTATGGTGATTCTGGAGTTGGGAGCGCGATCGGAAGTGAATTCAGGCGTCCGTAGGTCATTTTGAAGTCATTTGGCTAAAGATAGAAATTTGAAGGTTTTTGAGAAATCCGACCGGAAGTGAAAATTTTGATACTGGGGTCGAAATGCGATTCCGAAAGTTGGAGCAGGTCTGTAATGTTGAATGCGACTTATGTGCAAAATTTGGGGACAATCGGATGTTATTTTATAGGTTTCAGCATCAGATGTAGAAGTTTGAAATTCCAAAGTTCATAAAGCTTGAATTGGAGAGCGATTCGTGGTTTCGGTGTTGTTTGATGTGATTTGAGGCCTCGAGCAGGTTTGTGGGATGTTATGGGACTGAGTCGTGTGATTGGACGGGGTCCTGGGGGCCTCGAGTGTGTTTCCGAGTGGTATCAGATCATTTTTCCCTATTTTGTTGCTGGTGCCACTGGTGTGCATTGCAATCGCGGTCCTTGGTACGCGATCGTGAAGAAGGAAAATATGAGGACTGGGATTAGGCTTATGCGATTGCAGGAAGAGGAGTATGATCGCGAAGAGGAATCTAGGGGCTACTGGTTTGGCTTGTGCGAACGCAGGGAGAGGTGTGCGATTGCGAAGAAGGAAATTTGAGGCTGCTGGTTTGTTGGCTTATGTGATTGCGGGGGAGAGTGTGTGATCGCATAGTGTATTTTGGAGGCCATTGGGATTTAGCTTATGTGATTGCGGTCGGAGGACTGTGATCGCATAGAAGGGTCGTCTGGGCAATGTGCTATTTTAAACGGACTTGGCTCATTTTTTTTCCATTTTTTCATTTGGCTTGGACGATTATGGAGAGCTTCAAGGGGGATTTTCATCAAGCAAATTTAGGTTAGTGGTTTCTTCCCATCTTTGAGTTAAATACATGAATTAGATATGGATTAAAGCATGAAATTTGTAGACATTCGGGATTCTTGAACAAAGACCTAGAATGTGTATTTTGGATTTTGCCCACGAAATTGAGCATGAAATTAAGAATAAATTATGTATTTGAGTTAGTAAGGCTATGTGTATAGTTTATCTTTGAGAAATTTCAAAATTCGGGCACATGGGCTCGAGGGTAATTTTTTCAACTTTCCGAGCGGAATTGGGAATTTATGTAAATTAAATTGTTATAAGTATTAGAGTATATTTTAATTGGTTTGCTCGTTATTTGGATAGTTTTGGGGCGCTGTGCATCAATTTGGGTCATCGGAAGGGCTTGGAGGCCGGTAATGAATCTTCGGAGCGAGGTAAATCTCCTTTCTAACCTTGTGAGAGGAAATTGTCCCCATAGGTGAACTAATTAAATATGTGCTACTATTTGTGGGGGGCTACGTACGCACGAAGTGATGGGAGTCCGTGCGTAGATACTATTATGCTTATGTCCGGGTAGTCTAGGACCCGAAAGCATGTTTTATTTGTCGTACTTGTATCTTTGCTGGCGAATTTCAAAATGTTTAAACCTTATCGAACTTGACAAATGAATTTCTAGAATAGATTTAAATACAATCCTTATGACCATTAAAAGAGAAATTTTCATTTCTTGGGCAATTGTTTCCTGATATAGACGGGATAAACTGTTTGAATGTGTATGCTTATGTGTGACCGCTTCGCAATTTATATTCCGCGAGCGGGGTGATTTCTTTCCACCACTCTTATGCGATCGGGCCGTTCGCCTCGACAGGATTTATGTACCACACTCTCATGGGAGCGGGCCGTACGCCACGATAGGTTGATAGATGCGTCTATGGTCCGCATCGTTCGACCCTTCGGTAGTACACAGTTTACTTTTACGTTGGATTGGGCCGTTCGCCTCGGAATTTCCTATAAATATACATCATCCCCATGGAATCGTACGAAATATTTGGCAAAAAACCATTTCGTTTGAGGGTTTTTCCCCTGATTCGGATTATGACAGCCTCTTTGATGAAATCCACTATATTTATTTATATGCTTTGGCTACGGAGGGGACTTGCTAGTAGAGAGTTGAGTAAATTGTAAAGAGGGAAAATGTACCACATAATCTGTACTTGTATGTTTTATGTATTTACATTGCTTTATATTAATTCATTTCTTTAGTGCACTTGATATTGTTAGACCTCTAGTAAGTGTCAAAGTCAACCTCTCGTCACTACCTATTTGAGGTTAGGCGGGATACTTACTGAGTACACGTTGTTTTCGTACTCATACTACACTTGATGTGCATTTTTATTGCACAGGTACATTCATAGATAATGGCCCTGCTTGACGCAGTGATGTGACCGACTTGGAGACTTAGACGAGTTGCACCATCCGGAGACGACCCGCAGCCGGCAGAGTCTTCCTCAGATGTATTGTATTTATTTTTAATTCCTTGTCCAGTTTGTATTTCGGACCAGAATTGTAGTAAATGTATAATTTTTAGATATTTGCTCATGCACTTGTGACACCGGGTTCTAGGATAATTATGGATTTATTCTCTATTAAAATTTGTTAAGATATTATTATTAAAGAAAAAGAAAAAGGAATGACTTCAAGAATTTTAAAAATAAAGATTTTATTAACTATTTACTTGACTGGCTTGCCCGACAGTGGTGTCTGGCGCCATCACGGCCTTTGTTACGACCCAAAATCTATCAAGGTCGTGATGGCACCGGACACTATCGTCAGGCAAGCCAATCATTAATTAGTTGAAATAAATTCATGTTTTAACATTTTTTTAAAATAATTACCTTTAACTTATTACGTAATAACTAAAAAAAAAATCGTTAAGCAAATACGATGATTTAAATATTCCATTTTAGCAAATATGTCCCAAACACATCCCAGAACCCGGTGTCACAAGTGCATGAGCAATTTCTAAGAATTTATACAATCATTACAAAGCTTGTCCGATATACAAATTGGAAAATGGAATTTAAAACAAAATGAATGCAAAACGAGGGAGACTCTATCAGCTGCGGATCGCCTCCGAATGATACAACTCGCCTAAGTCTCCAGACCAGCCACATCGCTGTGAAAGTACCATTGCAATAATAATACACAACAAGTGTAGCATGAGTACGAAAATAACGTGTACCCAGTAAGTCGCCCACCTAACCTCAGAGAGGTAGTGATGAGAGGTCGAATTAGACACTCACTAAGGTCCGACAAATTAATTTAGCACAATATGATATCAGCAATAGGCATATGAGGATGATAAAACAGTAAGCATTACAGATAACTGTAATTCAATAAATACTGAAAGTAAACAAACAGTTACTACTTCCTCATTTTCCCCCAAATATCTTAAATAAATAATTACTTCTTTATTTTCCCCCAAATATCTTGTCACTTCAAAATCCATGAAAAAACATTTAACAATTTAGCATGGGCATACGGGATAAGGACAATCGGCCTGAGCCATCATAATATCATCTCTGTGCACTGCCGAGGGTGGAATGACTCGAACCATAATATTTCTTTCAATATCGCCGTGGCGTACGGCCCGCTCCCATGAGAGTGGGGGAAATAACACTCCGCTCGCGGAATGTAAATTGTAAGCGGTCACATGTAGTCATGCAAAATCAACAATCCACCCTGATTACATCGGGAAAACAAATACTCAAGTAAATGACAAATTTCTCTTTTAAAAATCACAAAAATTCGTATTTAAATCTTTTCTCGAAATTCATTTTCCATGTTTAATAATATCAATAATATAACCTTATCCGAAATACAATTATCCATAGAGGAGTCAATTCTCTTTCTATGTGATTAAGAAGGTACACTCTAGCCTTCGTAGGAAATAAGTTACAAATTCAATAGCATTATCAGTCTAATATTATTGGCAGGATCACTGTACAACACGTAAGGCATGCTAGTGGGTCCTAGACTATCGGGACATGGAATAATAGTAGCTACGCACGGACTCCCGTCACCTCGTGCGTACGTAGCCCCTACAAATAGTAGCACATACTTAATTAGTTCATCTAGGGGGACAATTCCCCCTCACAAAGTTAGAAAAGAGACTTACCTCGCTACAAAATTCCATAACCGGATTCCAAGCCCTTCCGACGACACCAATGGATGCACAACACCCCAAAACTACCAAATAACAGGCAAAACAATGAAAATTAATTCTAATACTCGTAACAAATTCAAATTATATACTTTCCCAACTTCGCTCAGTGAATTGACCAGAATGCCCTCAAGCCCACGTGCCCGAAATCCAAAATTTCTCGAAGATATATCCTACCCATGGCCTTACTAACTCAAATATACAATTTACTCTAAATTCCATGCTAAAATTCGTGGTAGAAATCCAAAATAAAATTTTCTAGGTCTTTCCTCCAAAATCCCAAATTTTCTAACTAATTTCCATGTCTAATCCATGCATATAACTTGTATTTAACTTAAAAACATGAAGAAATTACTTACCTTGACATTGATTATGGAATTCCCATCTTGAAGCTCTCCTAAAATCACCTAAGCCATGAGAAAAATGAGAGGAATGGCCAAAATCCCGGTTTTTAAAACATTCTGCCCAGCCTCATATCCGCACCTGCGCTCCCGCAGGTGCGACCAATCTCTCGCACCTGCGGCTTCCTCAGCTCCAGCCCAAAATAGCACATGTGCCCAATTGTCCCCATCTACGCCTTCGCAGGTGCGAAAATATCATCGCATGTGCTCTCCCAGCCAAGCCACCAATTCTTCGCAGCTGTGGCGCCAAAGTCGCACCTGCGGCCAAAGCCTCGCAGGTGCGGTCGCACCAGACACCAACAACTTCAGCTTTTCTCAACTTCAAATATTGATCCGTTAACCACCCGGAATCCACCCGAGGCCCCCGGGACCCCGTCCAATTACACCAACCTGTTCCAAAACATAGTGCGGACTTGCTTGAGGCCTCAAATCATATCAAACAACGCCGAAACTATGAATCGCACCCTAATTTAATCTTTATGAACTTAGAAATTTCCAACTTCTAAATTCGATGCCGAAACTTGTCAAATCACGTCCTATTAACCCCAAATTTTGCACACAAGTCATATTCAACATTACGAGATGCTCCAACTTCCGAAAACGCATTACGATCTCGGTATCAAAATTTCCACTTCCGGTCGGATTTATCAAAAACCTTCAAGTTTCTATCTTTAGCCAAATGACTTCAACATGACCTACGGACATCTGAATTCACTTCCGATCGTACTCCCAACTCCAGAATCACCATACAAAGCTATTCCCCTGCTCAGAATCCCAAACGGACATCAATAACACTAAAATGCCTTGAAACCCAAAATTAGGAAATTTCTTCAAAATTCTAACTTCCACAATATGCGCCGAAACGCTCCCGGGTTATCCAAAACCCGATCCGGACATACGCCCAAGTCCGAAATCATCATACAAATCTGCGAGAACCTTCAAATCCTGATTCGGAGGTCGTTTACTCAAAATTCCAATCTTAGTTGATTTCTCCAACTTAAGGCTTTTGAAATGAGAATTTTCTTTTCAAATTAACTCTAAACTTCCCGAAATTAAACTCCGACCATGCCCACGAGTCATAATACGGGAAATGGAGCTGCTCATGACTCCAAACCGCTGAACGACGCGCTAGAGCTCAAAACGATCGGTCGGGTCGTTACATTCTCCCCCACTTAAATAGATGTTCGTCCTCGAACGTGCCACAACTTAGAAGAGTACATCAGCTTGATCAAATCTGATGATTTCTCATTTTATCCATATAATAGGCTCAAAATCCAGTTCCAACACCTGGAATTTCTCTGTCAGGCCTAGTTCCAATATATACAAACATCGTATCAACTATCACACGATATACCAGAACATGACTGCATACCCTTGCTGAATTAGCACCATGCACCGCATAATTCATCATCTGACCACAGCGACACTCCCTGAACCTTAATAGCCAAAATTCCATGAATCTGATGCTCCCAATGCACCTTATGACATATATATACATCATGTTATAATGCTGGCGATACCAACACAATGAAGGAGACGGGTAGAAATTCATAACCCACTACTGAGTTAACAAATCATTGAATATCTCATCTTGACTAGAATCATCACCTCATTATGAACCAACTGTTGGTAATTGTCCTTTAATGTATTTCACATAATATTATCGCACTGATCCCCGATCCAATAATCTCGTCTCACCCAGTATGGCCTGCTCAGACAATAAATCACCCCAAACATGACCAAAAGTCTTACACGACACCACAACTTGCCGATAGGCCATAACTCGAACATGATACATAAAGAAATGACTCAGGAAAAGACTACTCGACTCACGCAACTTATTATGAACTCTTCTAAGAAATTAGAAAGTAAAACAAAAGAAAAATAAATATAGGAACCTTACTCGTCATCACACTGTTGCGGCGTGCAACCCGATCCAAATAACATACTCGTGGGGGTGTGCCACCCGATCCTGACGAACCGACCGGTTGTTTTGTGTTGTCAGACCCTGTTCCTCTAAATGAAACGTCCCATTGCGGCTTATTGTGAGTTATGACTTGCAGGGGCGGGTGGTCCAGGATTAGGAACTGTTTAGAGTCTTATAGGAACACTTGGTTCCTTAAGGTTGGTCTTTAAGGCCAAGTTTGACTTCGGTCAACATTTTGGGTAAACGACCTCGGAATCAATTTTCGACGGTTCTGGTAGCTTCGTCTGATGATTTCGGACTTAAGAATATATTTGGAATGGGTTTTGGATGACCCAAGAGAGTTTCGGCGCCCTATATTGAAATAAGAGTTCCATAGGTTCCTAGTGTCGTTTGGGACCTATTTTTGAGTTATCGGGGTCCGAATGGAATTTCGAGACTGGGAATAGTTCTGTTATGTCATTTATGACTTTCTTGCAAAATTTGGTGTCATTCTGAGAAGTATAGGACGGATTGGCGCATTATTAGCGAAGTCAAGAAAACTTAAAGTTCCTAAGTTTGGTTGTAGGGGTTTTGAGGTGTGATTTTTAGTTTTAGCATTTTTTTTGGGTGTTCAGAAGGCTCGAGCGAGTCCGTATTATGATTTGGGACTTGTTGGTATATATGGAAGGGGGCTCGAGTGGGCCCAGGTGCCTCCCGAACACCACACGAGGCCAAAAACCATCTGAAATAGCTGCTAGTGCACCTGTTCTAGTGTGACCGCAGGTGTGGTTGCCCAGTCGCAGGTGCGAGCCCTAGCGGGCAACCCATATCTCGCAGGTGCGGACAAAGTTCCGCATGAGGGGAGCCGCGGATGCGGTATCCTCTCCGCAGGTGCGGGCCCAAGCTTCCTCGTCCATTTCTGCCGGTGCGAGTCTTTGCTCGCAGGTGCGAGACCGCAGGTGCGGTCCTTGAGCTGCAGGTGCGGAACTACTGTCAGGTAGTGTGTTTCTTTAAAATACAGGATTCTTCATTGTTCCTTAATTTCTTTCTCCATTAGAACACTTTGAGAGCATGGAAAAAGGGCTCCACGACCCAACAATTGAAAGGTAAGTAAATTCTATCCTAAAGTTAGTTAATGCATGCATTCTTAGTAGAATTTAACAACTTAATTAGTGAAAAATTTAGGAATTTGGGTAGTAACCTAGGGCGTTCGATAATTTAGAAAATTACCCGTGAATTGGCTATGAAATCATACAAGAATCGTATATTAATGATCCTTAGGCTATGGGTGAGTGTTTCCTTCGAGAATTTTTGGAATCCGAGCATGCGGGCCCGAGGTTGGATTTTGGGATTTCATCAAAAATGATGAATTGAATAAGTAGTAGGGGGATTCCATGCTTTGAATATAAATTGATATGTTTGTATAACATTTGGCTAGTTTTAAGTCTGTTGGTGTCGAGTTTGGAGTTTCGGGCGTGTTCTTGACCCAAGAGTAGGTTCGACACGAGGTGAGCCTCCTTTCTAACCTTGTAAGAGGGAACTGTCTCCCTAGGTGCTTTAAATGAATATGTGCTAATGTTTGTGGGGGCTACGTACGCGCAAAGTGATGAGAGTCCGTACGTAGCGACTATTATTGTTATGTCCGTGTAGTTAGGCCTACACAATGCCTTATGTTTTTCTTGAAATGAACTATATGCTTAGTGAATTAATGTTACATGCGGCTTGTTTCCCTGAGATCATGGAATTTAAGTCATTTTAAGGAATTGTTCACGAAAAGTAATTTATAAAGAATAAATGTGTGGATTGTATGTGCATGTGACCGCTTTGCAATTTACATCATGCGAGCGGAGTGTTATTTCCCCCACTCTCATTGTAGCGGGTCGTACGCCACAGAGAGATGGAAAAATATATATTAGTGTTCGGGTCGTTCGACCCGGGGCAATGCACATATATGATCATTATGATGGCTCAGGCCGGTTGTCCTTATCCTGTATGCGCATGTTAAATTATTAATGATTCTTTTATGTATTTTGATTGGTCGGATATATTTTTAAAGGAAAGAAAAGAATAAGGAAAGAGAAATTGTATATTTACTTCCAGTATTTATTTGAATTACTGTTATTTTTAATGTTTACTGCTTTTATCATCCTTGTACGTCTGTTACTGATATTAAATCTTACTAATTATTTTGTTGGACATTAGTAAGTGTCAAGTCAACCTCTCGTCACTACTTCTTCGAGGTTAGGCGGGATACTCATGGGTAAATATTTGTTTATGTACTCATACTACACTTCTGTACTTAATTGTACTGGTTCTTAGGCTGGTGCATCTGGTTATCAGACCGGAACTCGATTTTGATCATAGTTGGATCTGACTTCACGGTGAGCTGCTTCTCCTGATGATCCTCGGAAGCACCATGGAGTTTCTTTTTCTTATTTCCTGTCTATTTATTTCAGACAGTGGGATTGTATATTATATTTTTGTATATTCTGTTAGTATGCCCGTAGGACTTGTGACACTAGTTCCTGGCACACACATAGTGATTATTTTAGTTTGCGGGTCTGTATATATATATATATATATATATATATATATATATATATATATATATATATATATATATATATATATATATATATATATATATATATATATATATATATTGGCGCACGCCTCTTTACGAATGCTTTTGGTTAAAAATGGCTTACTATCATTTTAATTAATGTTATGAACTTTAAAACATGGCACGTGTTGGGATGTTTACTCAAATATGGGAAGAATCCTTAGTAATCTGAGTGTCGGCTTGCCTAACCCCGGTGTTGGGTGCCATCACGACCTGAGTTAGTATTTTGGGTCGTGAAAACATGGTATCAGAGCTCTAGGCTCACGTAGGTCTCACAAGTCACGGGCAAACCTAGTAGAGTCTTGTGGATCGGTATGGAGACGTCTGTACTTATCTTCGGGAGGCTATAGGGTGTTAGGAAAACCTCTCCTTATATTTATTCTATTGTTCAGTAGGTTTACTAAATCTCATTCTTCTATTCTCTCACATATGGTGAGGACGCGTGCATCCGATGTTCCATACCCGGGAGGGGCCTCTACCCCAGTTGTCCAAGGCCGTGGTAGAGGCCGGCGGAGGGCACCGGCCTGATATAGGGGACGAGGGCGTCCCCGAGCTATTCCAGTTGTACCACCACCAGAGGTTCCTACTATAGAGGAGTAGGGTGAGGTGCCTCCAGCAGGTCTTGCTCCAGTGGACTTTATGACGGCGCAAGGCTTCCAAGAGATCATGGGTCGTATGATGCGGTTTATGGACACCATGTCCCAGGCTGGTTTATTTCCAGCAGAACCTGCCACATCTCAGGCGGGAGGGGGAGCCCAGACTCCTACCGCCCAGGCTGCAGGCCAGGCAGCAGATTTACATCATACCCTAGGCACACTACCCATGGGTGGGGTCCATCCTGTAGCAGCAGCACCTAAGCCCAGACCAGCTGCAGACAACAATCCGCAGAAGTTATTGGATAGATGGACTCGATTTCACCCTCCAGTCTTCGGGGGTGAGGGAGGCGAGGATGCCCAGGATTTTGTTGACAGGTGGAGGGACAAGATTCACAATATTATGATATTAGAGTCCCATGGAGTGGACTTCACTACCTTCCATCTAGAAGGCAGAGCTCGCAGATGGTGGCAGTCCTATATTCTCAAAAGGACAGAAGATTATCCTCCTATCACCTGGGAGCAGTTCACCCAGATTTTTCTAGATAGGTATATCCCACCCTCTGAGAGGGAAGAGCTGCGGTATCAGTTCGAGCACCTGGAGCAGGGACAGATGTCAGTGACACATTATGAGGCTAGATTCTCAGCGTTGTCTCGCCACACACTTATGATATTGCCTACTGATGTAGAGAGAGTGCAGAGGTTTTTAGAAGGGCTACATTTTGGTATTAGGGCCAGCATGGCCCAAGATGTAGAGATGGGGACTCCCTATCAGTTGGTGGTTGAGATAGCTCATCAGATTAAGGGCTATAAATTGATAGGCAGAGAGCAGGGACAGTAGGACAAGAGAGCTAGATTCTCCGGGGATCTCAGAGGTTCCCCAGTTAGGGGCAGAGGTCAGTTCAGTAGAGGTCAGCCCAACAGGCCTCCATATTCAGCACCCCCACTACCTCCCCGAAGTGTTCCAGCGAGGGCTCATTTCAGCGTTATGCCAGAGCATTCCTACCGCCCTCCAGCCATTCAGAGTTCACCTAGTGGTTATTCTAGTTATTCAAGATTCCCCAGTCCCTACTTCAGTGCTATGCCAGAGGGTACATATCGCTCTCCGGTCATTCAAGGTTCCTCTTCGGGGTAGCAGACTATGATACCCGGAGGTTGTTATGAGTGTGAGGATCCAGGTCATATGAAGAGGCATTGTACCAGGTTTCATGGCAAATAGGTGCAGCAGGATCATCAGCCTATGGGTCCAGCACCAGTCGTCAGGCCACCTAGAGGTGGGGGACAGGTCGGTAGGGGTCGTCTTAGAGGTGGAGGCCAGTTAGGGGGAGGTCAGCCAGCTCCTGTTCATTCTGGCGGGGCTTAGTCTTACGTGGCCTCATACGCCGTTATCACAGGTATTATTACATTATGTGGTAGAGAGGTATCGGTGTTATTTGATCTAGGATCCACTTATTCATATGTTTCGGTCTTATTTGCTCATTTTTCTGGATGTCCCTCGTGAGTCCTTGGGTTCTCCTATATCTGTGTCCACTCCCATGGGCGATTTTATGGTGGTAGACTGGGTTTACCGGTCCTGTACTGTTACATTCAATGGGTTCGAGACTCGAGTGGATCTCTTAATGCTCGACATGGTTAATTTCGAGATTATTTTAGGCATGGATTGGCTATCTACTTATTATGTCGTGCTAGATTGCTATGCCAAAACAGTTACTTTAGCCATGCCAGAGTCGCCTAGGCTGGAGTTGAGAGGTTCCTCAGTTAGTGCAGCCACCCGGGTTATTTCATTCCTGAAGGCTCAACATATGGTCGAGAAGGGTTATCTGGCCTTCCTCGCTTATGTGTGGGACACAACCGCCGAGTCTCCGACGATTGATTCAGTGCCAGTTGTTCGAGAGTTTGCTGATGTATTTCCTTTGGACCTTCCGGGCATGCCTCCGGATCGTGATATTGTTTTCTGCATTGATTTAGCTCTAGTTCTATTCGTGAAGAAGAAGGATGGGTCCATGCAGATGTGTATTGATTACCGCTAGTTGAACAAGGTCACCATTAAGAATAAGTATCCTTTGCCGTGAATCGATGATTTGGTTGACCAGTTGCAGGGTGCTAGGGTGTTTTCTAGGATTGATTTGAGATCAGGATATCATCAGTTAGGGATTCGGGCCTCAGATGTTCCGAAGACAGCTTTTCGCACGAGGTATGGCCACTACGAGTTCCTGGTAATGTCCTTTGGCTTGACTAACGCCCTAGCAGCATTCATGGACTTGATGAATAGGGTGTTCAGGCCGTATATTGATTCCTTTGTCATTTTCTTCATTGATGACATTTTGATTTACTCACGTAGCCTGGGGGAGAACAAGCAACATTTGAGAGTTGTGCTCCAGACTTTGCGGGAACAGAAACTACATGCTAAGTTATCCAAGTGTGAGTTCTGGTTGGATTCCGTGGCATTCTTGGGGTATGTGGTATCCGGAGAGTGTATCAAGGTTGATCCTCAGAAGGTTGAGGCGATTCAGAGTTGGTCGCGTCCTACTTGAGCTACAGAGATCAGGAGCTTTTTGGGCCTAGCAGGCTATTATCTCCGATTTGTGGAGGGTTTCTCTTCTATTGCAGCTCCATTGACTAGATTGACTCATAACAATGCCACGTTCAGATGGTGCTACGAGTGTGAGGCGAGCTTTCAGCAGCTCAAGACAACATTGACCTCAGCACCAATTCTGGTATTAACTTCTAGTTCGGGGATGTACACAGTGTATTGCGACGCTTCACGTGTTGGTTTGGGATGTGTGTTGATGCAGGAAGGGAGAGTTATTTCTTATGCTTCATGCCAGCTGAAGGTTCATGAGATGAATTACCCTGTGCACGATTTAGAGTTGGCGGCGATTGTGCATGCTCTTAAGATTTGGAGGCACTACTTGTATGGGGTGACCTGTGAGGTTTTATACAGACCACCGCAGCTTGCAGCACTTGTTTAAGCAGAGGGATATTAATTTGAGGTAGCGCAGATGGCTTGTGTTGTTGAAGGATTATGATATCACCATTTTTTATCATCCGGGCAAGGCAAACGTGGTAGCAGATGCCTTGAGCAGGAAGGCAAATAGTTTGGGTAGTTTGGCTTACATTGCAAAATAGGAGAGACCTCTAGCCTTGGAAATTCAGTCCTTGGCTAATCGCCTGGTGAGGTTAGACCTTTCGGAGCCTCATCGAGTTCTAGCACATGTGGTTGCTCAGTCTTCATTATTGGGTGATATTAAGGCTCGGCAGTTTGATGATCCGTGCTTGGCAGAGCTTCGGGAGACAGTGGTACAGGGTGGTGCCAAGGAGGTTTTCATTGGAGAGGATGGCTGTTTATGTGTTCCTAATGTTGATGGCCTGAGAGGGAGGATTCTAGAGGAGGCACACAGTTCTCGGTATTCTGTCCATCCTGGTGCTACGAATATGTATCGTGATTTGAAGTAGCATTACTGGAGGAGGCGGATGAAGAAGGACATTGTGGAGTATGTGGCTAGGTGTCTTAATTGCCAGCAGGTTAAGTATGAGCACCAGAGGCCTACTTTAGCAGATGCCCATTCCGGAGTGGAAGTGGGAACGCATCACTATGGACTTCGTGGTTGGGTTGCCTCGGACTTTGCGGAAGGTTGACGCGGTTTGGGTCATTGTGGATAGATTGACCAAATCGGCGCATTTCATTCCAGTGGCTACTACATATACCTTTGAGAGGTTGGCACAGATCTACAGTTGGGACATAGTCTGGTTGCACGGTGTGACGGTGTGACGGTGTCCATTATATCAGATTGAGGTCCTCAGTTCACCTCGCACTTCTGGAGAGCATTGCATAGTGAGATGGGTACCCAAATAGACCTCAGCACAACATTTCACCCTCAGACTGATGGTCAGTCGGAGCGTACAGTTCAGATATTGTAGGACATGCTCAGGGCATGTGTGATTGACTTCGGAGGTCAGTGGGACCAGTTCATGCCTTTGGCAGAGTTTGATTATAATAATACTTATCAGTCCAGCATTGAGATGGAACCATTTGAGGCTTTGTATGGTCGGCGATGTCGTTCTCCTATCGGGTTGTTCGAGCCTGGTGAGGCTAAGTTATATGGCACCGACCTAGTGAGGGATGCTTTGGAAAAAGTGAAGTTGATCCAGGAGAGGCTCCGTACAGCACAGTCAAGACAAAAAAGTTACGCGGATCAGAGGGCGCGTGATGTATCATTTGTGGAGGGAGATAACGTCTTGTTGAAAGTCTCGCCTATGAAGGGTATTATGAGGTTTGGGAAAAAGAGCAAGCTAAGCCTGAGGTTTATAGGTCCCTTCGAGGTGTTGAGGCGAGTTGGGGAGGTTTATAGTTTGGCTTACATTGCAAAATAGGAGAGACCTCTAGCCTTGGAAATTCAGTCCTTGGCTAATCGCCTGGTGAGGTTAGACCTTTCGGAGCCTCGTCGAGTTCTAGCACATGTGGTTTCTCAGTCTTCCTTATTGGGTGAAATTAAGGCTCGGCAGTTTGATGATCCGTGCTTGGCAGAGCTTCGGGAGACAGTGGTACAGGGTGGTGCCAATGAGGTTTTCATTGGAGAGGATGGCTGTTTATGTGCTCCTAATGTCGATGGCCTGAGAGGGAGGATTCTAGAGGAAGTACACAGTTCTCGGTATTCTGTACATCCTAGTGCTACGAATATGTATCATGATTTGAAGCAGCATTACTGGAGGAGGCAGATGAAGAAGGACATTGTGGAGTATGTGGCTAGGTGTCTTAATTGCCAGCAGGTTAAGTATGAGCACCAGAGGCCAGGAGGCCTACTTCAGCAGATGTCCATTCCGGAGTGGAAGTGGGAACGCATCACTATGGACTTCGTGGTTGGGTTGCCTCGGACTTTGCGGAAGGTTGACGCGGTTTGGGTCATTGTGGATAGATTGAACAAATCGACGTATTTCATTCCAGTGGATACTACATATACTTTTGAGAGGTTGGCACAGATCTACAGTTGGGAGATAGTCCGGTTGCACGGTGTGACGGTGTCCATTATATCAGATTGAGGTCCTCAGTTCACCTCGCACTTCTGGAGAGCATTGCATAGTGAGATAGGTACCTAAATAGACCTCAGCACAGCATTTCACCCTCAGACTGATGGTCAGTCGGAGCGTACAGTTCAGATATTGTAGGACATGCTCAGGGCATGTATGATTGACTTCGAAGGTCAGTGGGACCAGTTCATGCCTTTGGTAGAGTTTTCTTATAATAATACTTATCAGTCCAGCATTGAGATGGAACCATTTGAGGCTTTGTATGGTCGGCGATGTCGTTCTCCTATCGGGTTGTTCGAGCCTGGTGAGGCTAACTTATATGGCACCGACCTAGTGAGGGATGCTTTGGAAAAAGTGAAGTTGATCCAGGAGAGGCTCTGTACAGCACAGTCAAGACAAAAAAGTTACGCGGATCAGAGGGCGTGTGATGTATCATTTGTGGAGGGAGATAAGGTGTTGTTGAAAGTCTCGCCTATGAAGGGTATTATGAGGTTTGGGAAAAAGGGCAAGCTAAGCCTGAGGTTTATAGGTCCCTTCGAGGTGTTGAGGCGAGTTGGGGAGGTTGCTTATGAGCTGGTCTTACCTCCTAATTTATCAGGAGTTCATCCAGTTTTTCATGTATCCATGCTCCGGAGGCACCACGCCGACTTCTCTCACGTGGTTGATTTCAGCACTATTCAGTTGGATGAGAGGTTGGGCTACGAGGAGGAGCCAGTTCCTATTATTGATAAACAGGATCGCCAATTGAGGTCCAAGAGAGTTTATCGTAAATGTCCAGTGGAAAGGCCAACCAGGTGAGGAGGCAACTAGGGAGTCCGAGGAGGGCATGCGAAGCAGATACCCGCACTTATTCAGCACTTCAGGTATGATTCTAGACCCGTTCGAGGACGAACATTTGTTTAAGAGGTGGAGAATGTAACGACCCGACCAGTCGTTTTGCGTTGTCGGACCCTGTTCCCCTAAATTAAACTTCCTATTGTAGATATTGTGACTTATGATTTGCGGGGGCGGGTGGTCCGGAATTCGGAAGTGTTTATAGTGCTATAGGAACACTTGGTTCCTTAAGGTTGGCCTTTAAGGCCAAGTTTGACTTCGATCAACATTTTGGGTAAACGACCTTGGAATTGAGTTTCGACGGTTCCACTAGCTTCGTATGATGATTTCGGACTTGGGCGTATGTTCGGAATGGGTTTTGGATGACCCGGGAGCGTTTCGGCACCCGATATTGAAATAAGAGCTCCTTAGGTTCCTATTGTAATTTGGGATGTTTTATTGAGTTATCGAGGTCCGAACGGAATTCCGACACCGGGAATAGTTCTGCTATATCATTTATGACTTTCCTGCAAAATTTGGTGTCGTTCCGAGAAGTATAGGTCGGTTCGACGCGTTGTTAGCGAAGTCAAGAAAACTTAAAGTTACTAAGTTTGGTTCTAGGGGTTTTGAGGTGTGATTTTGAGTTTTAGCGTTGTTTTGGGTGTTCCGAAGGCTCGAGCGAGTCCGTATTATGATTTGGGACTTGTTGGTATATTTGGTCGGGGGCTTGGGTGGGCCCAGGTGCCTCCCGGACACCACCTGAGGCCATAAACCATCTGAAATAGCTGCTGGTGCACCTGTTCTGGGGTGACCGCAGGTGCGGTTTCCCAGTCGCAGGTGCGGGACCGCTCCTACGGTCCCAGCCTCGTAGGTGCAACCCCCAGCGGGCAGCCCATTTCTCACAGGTGCGGACAAAATTCTGGGGGGGTGGAGTCGCGGGTGTGGTATCCTCTCCGCAGGTGCGGGCCTAGGATTCCTCGTCCATTTCCGCAAGTGCGAGCCTTTGCTCGCACGTGCGAGACCTCAGGTGGTGTCCTTGAGCCGCAGGTGCGGAACCACTGTCAGGCAGTGTGTTTCTTTAAAATACGGGATGCTTCATTGTTTCTTCATTTCTTCCTCCATTTGAACACTTTGAGAGCTTGGAAAAAGGGATCCACGACCCAACCACTGAAAGGTAAGTAAATTCTATCCTAAAGTTTGTTAATGCATGAATTCTTAGTAGAATTTAACTACTTAATTAGTGAAAAATTTAGGAATTTGTGTAGTAACCTAGGGCCTTCGAGAATTTAAAAAATTACCTGTGAAGTGGCTATGAAATCATACAAGAATCGTATATTAATGATTCTTAGGCTATGTGTGAGTGTTTCCTTCGAGAATTTTTGGAATCCGAGCATGCGGCCCCGAGGTTGGATTATGGGACTTATTCAAGAATGATTAATTGAATAAGTAGTAAGAGGATTCCATGCTTTGAATATAAATTGATATGTTTGTATAACATTTGGCTAGTTTCGAGTCTGTGGGTGTCGAGTTTGGAGTTTCAGGCGCGTTCTTGACCCGGAGAGTAGGTTCGACACGAAGTGAGTCTCCTTTCTAACCTTGTAAGAGGGAACTGTCCCCCTAGGTGCTTTAAATGGCTATGTGCTAATGTTTGTGGGGGCTACGTACGCGCAAAGTGATGAGAGTCGGTACGTAGCGACTATTATTATTATGTCCGGGTAGTTAGGCCTACACCATGCCTTTATGTTCTTTCAAAATGAACTATATGCTTAGTGAATTAATGTTACATGCGGCTTGTTTCCCTGAGATAATGGAATTTAAGTAATTTTAAGGAATTGTTCACGAAAAGTAATTTATAAAGAATAAATGTGTGGATTGTGTGTGCACGTGACCGCTTCGAAATTTACATCCCACGAGCGGAGTGTTATTTCCCCCCACTCTTATGGGAGCGGGTCGTACGCCACGGCGGGATCGAAATATATATATTATGGTTCGGCCGTTCGACCCTCGGAAGTGAACATATATGATCATTATGATGGCTCACGCCGGTTGTCCTTATCCTGTATGTGCATGTTAAATTGTTAATGATTCTTTTATGTATTTTTAGTGGTCAGATATATTTTTAAAGGAAGGAAAAGAATAAGGAAGTAGAAATTGTATATTTACTTCCAGTATTTATTTGAATTACTATTATTTTTAATTTGTACTACTTTTATCATCCTTGTATGTCTGTTACAGATATTATATCTTGCTAATCATTTTGTTGGACCTTAGTGAGTTTCAAGTCGACCTCTCATCACTACTTCTTCGAGGTTAGGTGGGATACTCACTAGGTACATATTTGTTTATGTACTCATACTACACTTCTGTATTTAATTGTACAAGTTCTGATGCTAGTGCATCTGGTTATCAGATCGGAACTCGATTTTGATTATAGTTGGATCTGACTTCACGGTGAGCTGTTTCTCCTGACGATCCTCGGTAGCACCATGGAGTTTCTTTTGCTTATTTCCCGTCTATTTCCTTCAGACAGTGGGATTGTATATTATATTTTTCTATATTTTGTTAGTATGCCTGTAGGACTTGTGACACTAGTTTCTAGAACACACGTAGTGGTTATTTTGGTTTGCGGGTCCGTATATATATATTGGCTGATGCCTCTTTACGACTGCTTTTGGTTAAAAATGGCTTACTATCTTTTCTATTAATGTTTTGAACTCTAAGACTTGGTACGTGTTGGGATGTTTACTCAAATATGGGAAGAATCCTTAGTAATCAAGTGTGGGCTTGCCTAACCCCAGTGTTGGGCGCCATCATGACCTGAGTTAGTATTTTGGGTCGTGAAAACATGGTATCAGAGCTCTAGGTTCACGTAGGTCTCACAAGTCACGGGAAAACCTAGTAGAGTCTTGCGGATCGGTATGGAGATGTCTGTACTTATCTTCGGGAGTATATAGGGTGTTAGGAAAACCTCTCCTTATTTTTATTCTATCGTGCAGTCAATGGTTTACTAAATCTCATTATTATATTCTCTCACATATTTTGAGGATTCATGCATCTGATGTTCCAGACTCGGGAGGGGCCGCTACCCCTATTATTCGAGGTCGTGGCAGAGGCCGGAGGAGGGCACCGACCCGAGGTAGGGGCCAAGGGCGTCTCCGAGCTATTCCTGTTGTACCACCACCAGAGGATACTACTGTAGAGGAGCAGGGTGAGGTGCCCCCAGCAAGTCCTGCTCCAGTGGACTTTACGACGGCGCCAGGTTTCCAGGAGATCATGTGCCGTATCATGCGGTTTATAGACACCATGTCCCAGGCTGGTTTATGTCCAGCAGATCCTACCACATCTCAGGCGGGAGGGGGATCCCAGACTCCTACCTCCTAGGCTGCAGGTCAGGCAGCACCATTACATCATACCCCGGGAACACTGCATGTGGGTGGGGTCCAGCCTGTAGCAGCAGCACCTGAGCCCAGACCAGCTGTGAACGGTGATCCACAGAAGTTATTGGATAGATGGACTCGATTGCACCATCCAGTCTTCGGGGGTGAGCGAGACGAGGATGCCTAGGATTTTGTTTACATGTACAGGGATAGGCTGCACAATATGAGGATATTAGAGTCCCATGGAGTGGACTTCACTACCTTCCAGATAGAGGGCAGAGTTCGCAGATGGTGGCAATCCTATATTCTCAGCAGGCCAGCAGATTCTCCTCCTATCACCTGGGAGAAGTTCACCCAGATGTTTCTAGACAGGTATATCCCACCCTCTGAAAGGGAAGAGCTGCGATATCAGTTCAAGCAGCTAGATCTGGGATAGATGTCAGTGAACGTTTATGAAGCTAGATTTTCAGAGTTGTCTCGCCACGCACTTATGATAATTGCCTACTGATGCTGAGAGAGTGCGGAGGTTTGTAGAAGGGCTGCAGTCCGGTATTAGGGCCAACATGGCCCGAGAGGTGGAGATGGGGACTCCCTATCAGCTGGTGGTCGAGATAGCTCGTCGGATTTAGAGATATCGATCGAGAGACAGATAGCACGGTCAGCAGGACAAGAGAGCCAGATTCTCTGAGGATTTTAGAGGTGCCTCAGTTAGGGGTAGAGGTAAGTTCGAGAGGTCAGCCCAGCATGCCTCCTTATTCAGCACCCCCACTATCTCCCCGAGGTATTCCAGCGAGGGCTCATTTCAGCGCCATTCCAGAGTATTCCTACCGCCCTCCAGCCATTCAGAGTTCACCAGTGGTTATTCCAGTTATCCAAGATTCCCAGTCCCTATTTCAGTGCTATGCCAGAGGTACACATCGCTCTCTGGCCATTCAGCGTTCCTGTTCAGGGCATCAGGCTATGATACCCGGAGGTTGTTATGAGTGTAGAGATCCAGGTCATATGAAGAGGCATTGTACCAGGTTTCGGGGCAAAGCAGTGCATCAGGATCATCAGCCTATAGGTCCAGCACCGGCCGTCAGGCCATCTATAAGTGGGGGACAGGTCGGCAGTGGTCGTCCTAGAGGTGGAGGCCAGATAGGGGGAGGTCAGCCATCTCCTGTCATTCTGGAGGAGCTTAATCTTCTGTTGCTCCAGCTAGATTCTATGTTATTCCGGCCAGATCAGATGCTGTGGCCTCAAACATTGTGATTACAGGTATTATTACAGTATGTGGTAGAGAGGCATCAGTGTTATTTGATCCAGGATCCACTTATTCCTATGTTTCAGTCTTATTTGCTCATTTTCTGGATGTCCCTTGTGATTCCTTGGGTTCTCCTATATGTGTGACCACTCGTGTGGACGATTCTGTGGTGGTTGGTGGTAGACCGTGTTTACCGGTCCAGTATGGTTACATTCTACGGGTTCGAGACTCGAGCGGATCTCTTATTGCTTAACATGGTTGATTTCGAGAATATTTTAGGCATGTATTGGCTATCTCCTTATCATGCCGTGCTAGATTGCCATGCCAAGACATTTTCTTTAGCCACGCCAGAGTCGCCTAGGCTGGGGTGGAGAGGTTCCTCAGTTAGTGCAGCCAGCAGGGTTATTTCATTCCTGAAGGCTCGATATATGGTCGGGAAGGGTTGTCTTGCCCACCTCGCTTATGTGCGGGACACCACCGCCGAGTCTCCAACGATTGATTCAGTTCCAGTTGTTCGAGAGTTTGCTGATGTATTTCCTTCGGACCTTCCGGGCATGCCTCCGGATCGTGATATTGATTTCTGCATTGATTTAGCTCCAGGCACCCATCCTATATCTATTCCTCCGTACCATATGGCTCCGAAAGAGTTGAAGGAGTTGAAGGAGCACCTTGAGGAGTTGTTGACTAAGGGTTTCATCAGTCTGAGTGTATCGCCATGGGGTGCTCCAGTTCTATTCGTGAAGAAGAATGATGGGTCCACGCAGATGTGTATTGATTACCGCTAGTTGAATAGGGTCACCATTAAGAACAAGTATCCTTTTCCGTGCATTGATGATTTGTTTGACCAGTTGGAGGGTGCTAGGGTGTTTTCTAAGATTGATTTGAGATCGGGATATCATTAGTTGAGGATTCGGGCCTGAGATGTTCCGAAGACAGCTTTTCGCACGAGGTATGGCCACTACAAGTTCCTGGTAATGTCCTTTGGCTTGACTAATGCCCCAGCAGCATTCAAGGACTTGATGAATAGGGTGCTCATGTTGTATATTGATTCCTTTCTAATTGTCTTCATTGATGACATTTTGATTTACTCACGTAGCCTGGGGAGCACGAGCATCATTTGAGAGTTGGGATCTAGACTTTGCAAGAAAAGAAGTTATATGCTAAGTTCTCCAAGTGTGGGTTCTGGTTTGATTCCCTGCTATTCTTGGGGAATGTGGTATCAGGAGAGGTTATCAAGGTTGATCCTCAGAAGGTGTGGGGTGTTGATGCATGTCTAGAATCCATAGTTTTAAGCATTATGTACCTTACATTTTATGTGCTTTTGTGATAAAAATACACGTCATATGTGCATAATGGAGTCTATTTCATATGTAGGTGAATTGGAGATGGAAGCCGAGCGAAATGGGTGCATAAACGTCAAAAATACGCACAAGAGTCGAAAAGGAGTGACCGGGCCATAGCCGGGCGTTTTGGCCTTAAATCCTGGCATACCCAGGCGTTAGCTGGGCGTTAGAGCCCAAACGCCAGCCCTACCCAGGCGTTAGCTGGGCGATTGGGGCTTAACGCCTGGGGTCCTTGGTCCGTTCAATTACGAGTTTTGAAGGTTTTTAGTGTTTCCCCGTTTGAATAGAAGTCTCCCACATGTTTAAGGTTTATCCCAAACATATAAATAGACCCAAAAACACAACTTGGAGGAGAGGATGCCATTTTTGGAGAGAAGATACACACAGGATCATCGAGGAAGAAAAGGATTATCAGTTTTCTTCATCTTATTCTAGTATTTTCCATTTATGCAACACTTATGCAATTTTTTGATTCTAGCATAAGTGGCTAAACACCCATTGTTCGTTTAGCCATGAATATTGTTAGTCGACATTAATTTAACCTTGATTATAGTTCACTCAATATATGGTTGTTTCTTCAATTCTCTATTTAATTGCTTAATTGTATGGCCAGCAGTTAGGTTCTATATACTATCTATGTTATGCTTGGGAAAGACGTATGTAGATTAGAGAAGAATTGAAGAGATCGCGATCTTAACCCTTCGGGAGAAGGCTACGATAGCAATTATCGATTAATTAGAAACCATGAGTGGATTATATGAAAGGGAGAGTTAATTAGAATGCAATACCAGTGGTTAATGGATCACAACCCTGGAATATTTGTCTCTACAGAATACACACAACAATATTCTTGTCACTTGATAATTAGTTAGTTCATAGAATCGTAGTATAAATTAGTTACATTCCTGGATTTTGTTTTGGCTCGATTAAATAACAATTAGAGTGATTCAGCAAGTAGTTTACACAAGTCTGTGGGTTCGACATTCGATTTAACATTATATTACTTGCTACGACCACGTATACTTGCGTGTGCGTTTGGGACCAATAAGTTTTTGGAGCCGTTTTTGGCGCCGTTGCCGGGCACTTGAATATATACTACTTTCTAGTTACTTGCTTTAATTGTTTATTTCATTGAGTCTAACGTCACATGATTTTTTCTCTGATCTCAGGAACTTCGAGTGAATGCGTAGGGTCAGAAGCCAGGATAGACTTGACAACCTCGATCCCAAACCTGAGAGATCATTTCACAGGATATTGCGAAAAGCAAGAGATACAGACAATATTCAGGACTTCATCCGATTTCCTGTGAACATGGCAGAGGATAACCAAATGGCTGTTCAGTAGGTGGCAATGCCCAGTATTGCTAATGTCACCTCCAGCATCGTGAATCCCAGAATCACTGGGCACTTTGAGCTGAAACATAGCATGATCCGACTACTTCATGCAAACGGGCAGTTTTTGGGTCTTCCACACGAGGATCCACAGCAGCACATTCTGAACTTCTTAGAGATTAGTGATACTTATATAACTAACGGGGTCACGCCAGATTATGTGAGGCTCACGCTTTTCCCATTCTCTATATTGGGCGAAGCAAAGCGATGGCTGAAGGCAGAACCAGCTAATTCCATCACAACATGGAACGATCTAGCGAGAAAATTTCTGGCAAGGTTCTTCCCTTCAGGAAAGACTGCAAAGATCAGGAGTGAGATAGTCTCCTTTAGACAGAAAACATGTGAATCATTATATTCAGCATGGGAAAGATTCAAGGGGCTACTCAGAGACTGTCCTCATCACAATCAGACAAACGAGGTGTTAGTTCACACTTTCATTGAGGGTCTCCATCCGCAAACAAAAATTATGGTAGATGCGGCAGCCGGAGAACAGGTGTTGGAGAAGAATTATGATGAAATATGTGCATTACTGAATAAATTCTCCAAAATCAATCCATACTTGCAAGGTGAGATGGGGAGAAATGTGGTTCAAAAGACACCAGGGGTTCTTGAACTAGATGTGGTTTCAGCATTGTCAGCCCAGATTTTCACATTGACTAACCAAGTCAATCAGATGAACCTAATAATTAACAAGCAACAATCTCAACCAGTGCAACAGGCCCAACCAGTGCAACAGATTCATGTATTTTGTGAAGTCTGTGGAGAGGGTCATTCGAGCGATTTATGCCCAGTCAATCCAGAGTCTGTCTGCTTTGTTGGTAAAGCGAATAGGGGACAAGCAAATCAATATGGAAACACCTATAACCCCAACTGGAGAAACCACCCAAACTTCTATTGGGGTGGAAATCAAAGCACTCAACATAACTATAGGCATCCATTACCTCAACAGCAGTACAAACCACCTCAGGTTGAACCATCAGCAAGCCTTGAGGAGATTATGAAGAGAATGATGAACGACCAACTTGCTTTCAATCAGAAAATAATGGCTGATCACCAAGGCCAGACTGTAGCGATGAGAAATTTAGAACGTCAAGTGGGGCAACTCGCCAGTTCTCAAAATACCCGACCAACGGGGGCTCTTCCAAGTGACACTGACGGTGAACTCTGGTTATCAGACCAGAACTCGATTTTGATCAAGTTAGATCTGACTTCACGGTGAGCTGCTTCTCCTGACGATCCTCGGCCGCACCACGGAGTTTCTTTTTCTTATTTCCCGTCTATTTCTTCCAGAAAGTGAGATTGTATATTATATTTTTGTATATTCTATTAGTATGCCCGTAGGACTTGTGACACTAGTTCCTGGCACAAAAGTAGTGGTTATTTTGGTTTGCGGGTCTGTATATATATATTGGCTCACGCCTCTTTACGACTGCTTTTGGTTTAAAATGGCTTACTATCTTTTCAATTAATGTTTTGAACTTTAGAACTTGGCACGTGTTGGGATGTTTACTCAAATATGGGAAGAATCCTTAGTAATCTGAGTGTGTGCTTGTCTAACCCCGGTGTTGGGCGCTATCACGACCTGAGTTAGTATTTTGGGTCGTGACAGATCCCATCATAAAATTCACATAAGGAAATATACACGGAGTTGAATTGCCTACTATTACACATTACCGAATATCGGTCACATGCACGCTAAGTGCATAATACCATCCTGGGGAGACTGATAAGGCCATATGCTACAAAACTCAAGCACAACTGAGGTGCGATGTATATATACTCTGGATCTCAAGAGCTATCCTGCTCACATAACATCACCATTACGCGGGACCTCAACACATAATAAATTATCAAGCCGTTTCACAACTCACACGGTACAATCATAATATTACATGGATTTGACGAAGATGGAATAACACCCGATATTCCAACACCCCTCCTTGAGGAGCGCTATACTGAAATGAACACATCTGCCTCACATGAAGCCCATAATCTCGTTTAAATCCGTTCATACACTTCAAGCTGATTCTTCTCGCAATGAACTATGCTGATAGCCTTACCTGGGTCCACATTAACCACTTCCTCTCATAATACGCAAGAACAACCATCATAGCCGAGACAACACCCCACAATCCACAACCAAATGAACTGAACGCCTTCCAGGCATAAATCCTTAAATAAGAAATATTGCACTTCCTTATACTTGGTCTAAATCTTCAACCAATCAGGTGACTATATATCACACTTATACAATCTTCCCGTGGTCATGCTCCAACGACCTTCCACGAGGTAACAAGTCTGCACATCCATAACACCGACCACACTAAGGCCGCAAAACACATCAAGAACCCATGACCAGTGTACAAAGACTCTCTCACCAAATATCGATCTCAGGTGACACTGAAGATAACACTAGCTTACTCTGAACTTTCAAATCACTTTTTCTTGCTTATCGGAGCTCATGACATCCTTGTCAACATCGGCCCCCAACCTCGATTCCTTACTTCCAGTTACACACTGTTTACTGCACTTAACATGCCAATATGAGATTGCTCAAGAATTCCATCATAACTCCTAAACCACTAACAGGGGAAAAACCTCATCATATAGAAACTTCTTACTTACCTCAATTCAAGAGAACAATAACAACATTCGAGTGAATTCTCACAATCACCCAACATGCAAATCCTTAAGTAGTGGTCTGAACCACCATAAAACCTTCCGGGATCCTCCTACACCTGACAGGCCATAGCACTCGAATGCTCCCACATGAAATCTATTACAACGGCGGACAAGCCCCGCACATACCAGCCCAAACCACATGCATATTTTAATTACACTGACGAAACTGATCACTACCGTAAATGTACCACATTTCAACCATGGCTAAGCAATCTATCTTCTTTTACTCATCCTTAACTGCCTTAGAAATAATAGTAACTTCCTTCAACTCATAGCAAATCAACCCTCACTCATCCTGAGTGACCTTGATTTACGAGACCACGCCGCCTAAATCCCGCAACCCGTCTCATAGCCTCCTGATAATATTTCTACATCCTGGAGTTTATTTCTCTCACTCCTCCAATACAATCCTGCACGCTGGAAATAACATAGAACAATCCAATTATTTCCCTCTTTCTAAAATTATGCTGCAAAAGCTCAATTCTTAATCATATTGCTGCCCTTAACCCCTAAACACCGCGTTCTTAACTTTTGAACTCACTAGAACTGCTATTGAGTGTCACCCACTCCGACTGGCCCTGAATACAATCAACTCCAAGGCTCTTCTAGCACATGAACATCCTCTCAATGAAGTACGCGACTGATTCACTACCCTTATAACCTGCCTATGCCTTACGCATAAATTCTGAATCTTTCAAAGCCTAACCCTAGTCCAATAAGGCCAACTTTTGCACACATTCATCAAATCCCACGCAAAATCACCATTTTACTCCTTTCCCTTAGCTGTAATAACTTTCCATTACGCCGGCAATCTGCAACCCCATGATAACACAATCCTACAACCCAACTGCAGGTGGTGGGACTCCCCCACTTAGCCCGAAGCTACTCCTTGCACCACTCTAGACCCTGCTGAGATCCTTTCTCTTTTTTTAACATGATCTTGATCAACCAATCCGTCCAATTCCTCCAAATTCCCTTGTTAGCACTCCTTAAATACTCAAATTTTCTAGCATCATTCACACATTCTGCCCCCTACCGAATAGCCACTAGAATCCCTCACAGAAACTTGCCAACCACACAACCGCTAACCTACTCACAGGAGACAACCCACCTATGTAAATCACCAACTGAAACCTTCCAACGACGTTGTACTGCACTATCTCTACAACATCAATATCCTCTCCTAAGCCCGTTCTCATTCACCAACTTTACCAGTCCATCCGCTCCTCATGGACATCTACTAAATGCGCTACCATATCCTCTAATTCACCACTATGGTTCCGCTCTCCCACTTTAGTTAAACTCATTCCTTTAGGCACTACCTGACCTCCTTTCCTTACGCTTGGCCTTTTAGAAATCTAGCTGCCGCCTGACACTTCTCACATGTCTTTCTTCGTCGTATGCCGTCCAATTCAATATCATTCTCTGAAACTCTTACACCAGTAGATCACCAAGACTTCAAACTCTCCGAGGATCATCCTTCTCGAGCTGCCTTCATTAGAAATAACTATTCAGTCCAAAACAACCACGCACCACGATCTCTGACAACCGCTTCTTCAATGCTACTTCACAACAATCTGACCCAATGCAATCGAAGCAACCATAGCACCGACATACTTAACACATTCCATTCGATTAGTGACGACGATGTCACATCACAGGTGAATACCCCCCCCCCCCCCCCCCCCCCTTGCTTGAAAACACCAAGTCGTACTACTTTATCAATCCAAAACCTGGCCATCTATAGTTCAATTATCTTCCTTCCGCCGGAATCTAAATACTGAAATCTCAAAATCGCACTATGAGAAGACCTCCCTTCAAGCCATTCATCACCCCCAAACCACGAGCAAGCATTCTACCCTCATTTTAACACCGCGCGATAATGAACCGTAAGCACTTAACAACCTGAGCATAACCTCTAAGTTCTCAGAATCACAGCTACTGACTGAAACAACATATTACTCTTCCGCAGAGCAATGACAATAGCCTCAATCAACTTCGCAGGGAGAAACATCCCTCACCACACCCATAGAACCATTTCAATTCCTCAAATTCCCAATTTTTCCTACTAATTTCCATGTCTAATCCATGAATATAACTTGTATTAAACTTTAAAATATGAAGAAATTACTTACCTTGATATTGATGATGGAATTCCCATCTTGAAGCTCTCCGAAAATTGCCTAAGCCATGAGAAAAATGAGACGAATGGCCAAAATCCCGGTTTTTAAAACATTCTGCCCCGCCTCATTTCCGCACCTACGATCCTACATTCGCACCTGCGTTCCCACAGGTGGGACCAATCTCCCGCACTTGCAGCTTCATCAGCTCCAGCCCAAAATCGCACCCGCCCCATTGTCCGCAATTGCGCCTTCGCAGGTGCGAAAATATCATCGCACCTGCGCTCCCAGCCAAGCCACCAATTCTTCGCACCTGCGGCGCCAAAGACGCACCTGCAGCTCCGCACCTGCGGCCAAAGCCTCGCAGATGCAGTCGCACCAGACACCAACAACTTCAGATTTTCTCAACTTCAAATATTGATCCGTTAAACACCAGGAATTCACCCGAGGCCCCCGGGACCCCGTCCAATTAAACCAACCTATTCCAAAACATAGTGCGGACTTCCTCAAGGCCTCAAATCACATCAAACAATACCTAAATGACGAATCGCGCCCTAATTCAATCTTTATGAACTTAGAAATTT
Organism: Nicotiana paniculata; assembly: GCA_005239505.1. Taxonomy (NCBI): domain Eukaryota; kingdom Viridiplantae; phylum Streptophyta; class Magnoliopsida; order Solanales; family Solanaceae; genus Nicotiana; species Nicotiana paniculata. Next base: position 95,033 of record ML344924.1, on the reverse strand, counting down.
CTAACTTCTACATTCGATGCCGAAACTCGTCAAATCACGTCCGATTGACCACAAATTTTGCACACAAGTCATATTCGATATTACATACCTGCTCCAACTTTTGCAATCCCATTCCGACGTTGGTATCAAAATTTCCACTTCCGACCGGATTTTTCAAAAACCTTCAAATTTCTATCTTTAGTCAAATGACTTCAAAATGACCTACGAACATCCGAATTCACTTTTGATCACGCTCCTAACTCCAGAATCACCATACGAAGCTATTCCCAGGCTCGAAATCCCAAACGGACATCAATAACATTGAAATGCCTTATAGCCCAAACTTAGGAAATTTCTTCAAAATGCTGACTTACACAATATGCGCCTAAACGCTCCCGGGTTATCCAAAACCCGATACGGACATACGCCCAAGTCCGAAATCATCATACAAACCCGTAGGAACCTTCAAATCCTTATTCGGAGGTTGGTTACTCAAAATTCAAATCTTAGTTGATTTCTCCAACTTAAGGCTTCTGAAATGAGAATTTTCTTTCCAAATTAACTCTAAACTTCCCGAAATTAAAATCCGACCACGACCACGAGTCATAATACCTAAAATGGAGCTGCTCATGACTTTAACCCGCTGAACGACGCGCTAGAGCTCAAAACGACCGGTCGGGTCGTTACAACCTTAATGAATTTTTGGGTCGTGACAAGTAGCGTAGTTGCACGACGATCACATCCATGCTCTTCTCCCTCCTGCCTTCCTATAATTATTGTTATTAGTTTCTTCCCAGTTGGTATATGTCTTAGGGTTATCAGACGGTCCTTTGTAGATGCTCATGATTAGTGACACCCGATGTCGGGCTTTCTTTCCGCATTGTTGTTATGATTTAAACACCTTACGAAGGTTTATTGTTAAATAGCTTTGATTTTATCTTAAACATGAAAATATTGATTGGTTTTGGTAATGTGTCGGCTTGCCTAGTACCACGATAGACGCCATCACGACATGGTAGATTTGGGCCGTGACACATAATAATTGAGAATTAACATGGGTAAGTGTGGAAGAAATTGGGATTGAATCCCTTGAATTCGGGAATTTATCAAAGGTGAATATGGGCCCATTCACCTGCCATGTATACCACATAAGATACATCTATGAGATGGTTACATGTGCAATTATTATTAACCCGCAATCTGGTGTTTGCGAGGTAACTTGCTCAATAGTTTAATTTCGAAGCACAATTTTCAGATTTTCTATTCAAGACAATTCAACTTGATAAATTGGTATACATCACAGTTGGTTTAGCAAAATGATTTATTGAGTGCCTCCACTTAATAGCTAAACTATTTCTTATGAGAACAAAGTTATCTATATCAATTTGATATATGTTATACACGAAAGTATATTACATTCTCCCGTCACAAGTGGTTCAGGGTCAGGAACCAAATAATTCCATCTTATTATTATTGATGTGTGGTGTATATTTTGATTAACACCATAATGCACAAAAATGGGTTCCCAAAATTGAGGAAGAAAGTTAGTTTTTCTAACACGAGCGGGAGATAAAATAAAAAATTGAGAAAAACGTTACGTAGAATGAATTATCATTTGTACCTCTAGATCCTTGAAGATTATATGAACTTGAAGTTCATAAAAGGATAATTCATCTACAATGCAAAGCATGCCGGACGCATCTGCTGACCCAAAGAAAGTAACTATATTCTCACTGCAAATTCTCCTATTAGAATAAGTCCTAGAAGGACAAAGTCTATCGTACACTTAAAGCGTATAGACAAATCGGTTTCAAATAAAATTATTGATAAAGAAGATGAGAAAACGACCAAAATGATCATAATAAGGAGGTAAGTGATCTAAAAGATCACATGACATAACACTTCATAAAATCTCAGGAGAGGTTTAGGTACCTGAAAATATGAATGAAGAGATCTCCATGTTATGTCTTTATGAAAAAAAAGGAGGTTGGAACCGATATGATTGTTCGTCGATGACATCTATCATAGCGCTAAATATAGACACTAAAATATTGGCCGAATACAAGAAACACAATTCAAATAGAATTGGTTTCATAGGAAAGACATGTAGTTCAAAAACTTGAAAGTATAACGTCAATGGTGTGTGAAATTGCCTTTATCTATCTTATATGTCTACCATGACATAAAAACTTGTATATGCATCTAAATTCCATTCATATCGCTTATATGATTTAACTTATACGAAAATCCATGAAGAATTTAAATGTCTTAAATCATATAAAATTTTTGGTCATGAAGTACTGCATCCTAAGTAAAATTTGTGCACATTTCTATCTTGCTATAACTATGCACATTTCTATCTTGCTATAACTATAATCATGATAATGTGATAGCAAGAATTTTCAAGGTTCAACATATTCATAGGAGTTAATATGTGTGATTTATTCACCAAATCTCTGTCGACGTCAACCTCCAAGAAGCTAGTGCACAAGATTGGGATGCGAAGGTTGAAGAATGTGAATTGATGCTCTCATCAAGGGGAGTTAATATGTGTCGTACTCTTTTTCCCTTACAAGGTTTTGTCCCACTGGGTTTTCCTTGCAAGTTTTATAATGAGGCAACCAAAAGGCGTTTTTCTAAAGCCAAAATTAGTAGGCTCCAAAGCCTGCAAAAAGTACTCCACCATTTCATTTTCCTCCATCGGGGGGTTAACTCTTGCCGTTTGTTCTCTCTAGCGAAAGCCGTATTCCTTGAAACTTTCACTAGGCTTCTTCTCAATCTTAGTCAAGGAAAAATGAGCTGGAACAATCTCGATGTTGTATTGGAAATGACGAGAAAATGCTTTGGCCAATTCATCCCAAGTATACCATTTGTTGTGATCCTGACGAGTGTACTACTCAAATGCCGCGCCACTCAGACTCTGGCTAAAGTATGCCATCAGTAGTTCATCTTTCCTATCGGCTCCTCTCATTTTACTATAGAATCCCCTCAAATGGGCCACCGGGTCTCCGTGCCCATCATATAGGTCAAATTTAGGCATTTTGAATCCCACAGGCAGCTGAACATCGAGAAATGAACATAAACTTTTGTAGGCTACACTCACCTGGCTCCCAATCCTTGCATGTTCCTGAACGATTGTTCCAGGCTTCTTACCTTCCTGAATATCTCCTCCTGTTCTAGGTTTTTAGGTGGTTTCTCAGTCTCGACAAGGAGGTCAAAACGAGGAGTGTAAGAGTATGGTCTGGGTCCTTGAAAGTAGGCTTTGGGGATTGTATTGGTTATCTTGGGTATGGAATAATGGCTCACTGGAGGATCGATGGATTGTAGCGGGCAGGGGTGCTATCAAAATAGGGGTGGCTGGCAGAGGGGGGTATGGGATTGGTCTGGCTGGTGGTGCTTGTGTTGTTTGGGAAGTGGTGCCCTGATAGTGGTGGTAATGGGGAAAGCCTGGTGGATGTTGCGGAGATGAGTCAATAGTGGGAGGTTCTTGGGATTGAGCTAGTGGCGGGATGAAAGCAGGGTTGGCGGGGTATGATGGTGGTGGATGCCCCTTCATCCATGCTTGGTACATCTCTGCCATTTGGTGTTTCAACTTATGTAACTCCTCTTTCAGATTAACATCAGACTCTTCTCCCTCCCTTGACGGATCAATAACACTTGCATCCAGCTCTTTGCGAGCCATGCTCAACTTGTCTTTAGACCTGGTGTTGTACGGGTAGATTGCTAGAATGTCAAACAAACTAACCACCTCCCTGAACTCGATGACAACAACAAACTTGTCAGCGTTAAAAGATTTAACAGATAGGAAACTGCACATTTGGGATGCAATAAATGTAGACAGTTAAAGTTTCTAATCATGCATTTAAACGACTGCATGCTTCATCCCGGCTTTTAGATAACTCTTCGTGTTTTGCGCTTTCCTCTTCTCTCTCTTTTTATTTCACTCCAAAACCTTTCCCAATCACTATTTTTGTTGCCTCCCTCTTATTTTGCTTGTTTTTCCTCTCTTGTTTTGCCATTATTTCCTTCCACTCGATTTTCTTATTTTCTTTCTCTCTTTGATTTTTCCCCTTTTTTTTCATTTTTTGGTTATGATCGAATCCAATGGGGATTGCCTATGTATCTAATAGCTGTCGCATTTTCGTACAAAATCCCTTGCATCTTTCTCCATGTCGATCAAGTAATAGCCAACCCTGATTATCTTCCTAACCAATGATTCTGCCCCCGAATGGTTCCCGCAGGTGCCCTCGTGAAATTCTCTTAAGACGATTGGGTGTCTCCCGTCCCCAAGCATACAACGAATGGGCCATCGAATGTTCTTCTTTACAAAGTACCCTCAACCTCGGACAAGCTAAACCTGGCCGCCTTTGCGCGCAGAGTTCTCGACTATTTAGGATTTGAGAGAAACTTCCCAGTCTTCAAGTAGTCTATATACTTATTTCTCCAGTCCCAAGTTAAACTTGTTGAGTTTATTTCAGTGTGGCCTTCTTCCACTACCGATTTCATGAGCTATACGACCGTTTCTCAGCTGAATTCGTCGTCATCAACCGAAGACCCCAGGTTATCCAAATCGTCGACTTTGCTATTTTGGTCCCGAGGCACGTGTTGAAGGGTCCATTCTTTGAATCGATGCAGCATTACTTGTAACTTGTCCAAGTACCTGCGTATTTGTTCCTCTTTTACTTTGAATGTCCCATTGACTTGATTTACCACAAGAAAGGAGTCGCACTTACCTTCGACCACTTCGATCCCCAGGCTTTTGGCTAATTCAAGACTTGCAACCATGGCCTCATATTCGGCCTTATTGTTAGTCAATTTCACAGTTCTAATAGATTGCCTAACTACGTTACCCGTATACGACTTTAACACGATGCTGAGTCCGGACCCCTTGGCGTTTGAGGCACCGCCCACAATGAGGATCCATATTCTCGAGGAGGCCCCCGAGGTTAACAACAATTACCGTTCGACTTCAGGTATTAAGGTCGGCGTGAAGTCGGCCAAGAAGTCTACCAAAATTTGAGATTTCCGGGGTCGATATTCGATATCGCACACGCTAATTTCTACGGCCCATTTGGACAACCGGCCCGAAATCTCAGGTTTGTGCATTATGTTCCTTAGTGTAAGAAGTTACCACGCATATGGGGGGCGTTTGAAAATATGGTTTTAACTTCCTGGAGGCGCTTAGCAAAGCGAGCCCCAATTTTTCTAGGTGAGGGTACCTTGTTTCGGCCTCGCCCAGATTTCTACTAACATAATATACTGAAAAATGCGTACCTTACTCTTACCGGATTAAAACTCCACTTAGCTATCTCAGATACTACCAAGTACATTTACAACTGTTCGTTTGCCTTCGGAGTATAGAGAAATGGTGGACTCGAAAGGTACCATTTGAGTTCTTCCAATGCTTGTTGGCTTTCCGGGGTTCATAAAAAGTTATTCTTGTCCTTCAACAACGAAAAGAACCAGTGACTATTATCGTAGGACCTTGATATGAATTGGTCCAGGGCAGCAATGGGTCCGGTTAGCCTCTTAATGGCCTTGACACTGTCCACTACAGTGATATCTTCTATAGCTTTGATTTTGTCGGGATTGATCTCGATCCCTCAGTTGGACACCATAAATCCAAGGAACATCCCGTATCCGACCCCGAATGCGCATTTCTCCTAATTCAGCTTCATATTATATCTCTTTAGTGTGTTAAAGGTTTCCTGCAAATGTTTTAAATGGTCCTCTACTCGCAGGGACTTAACTAACATGTCGTCAATGTAAACTTCCCTGATTTCCCTATTTATTCCTCTAACATCCGGTTTACTAGGCGTTGATAGGTGGCACCGACATCTTTTAGTCCGAACAGCATTATGTTATAGCAATAGGTGACGAATTTAGTGATAAAATAAGTCTTTTCCTGATCGCCTAGGTCTATCTAGATTTGGTTGTACCCGAAATAGGTGTCGAGAAAGCTGAGTATCTCATGCCTGGAATTTCGGATCCAAGCTCAGCTTATGAGTGGATATTTCCGGCGGGATCCCTGTCATATCAAGATGGGACTAAGCGAAACAATCTATGTTAGCCATAAATAATTCAATGAGTTTTTTCCTGAGCTCGAGAGTTAATCCCGTGCCCAGGTATCCTTCCGATCAAGCAAGTGTTCAATTAATATGACTTGCTCAAGCTCCTCGACCGTTGACTTGGTGGCATCAGAATCGTCAGGGGCGATGAACAACCTAGGAACTACGTAATCATCATCCTCGCTTGCTTTCTGCTTCTCTGGTTTGGTCGGGGCCGATGTTAGTCATTTCTATTTAGTTTCTTCCATCCTAACCGACTCCGGGTTCTTTGATATCGAGATTGTTGACATCGGGATAACCTCATCAACCGCAAACATTTCTTTTGCAGTCGCTGTTCTTCGTAAACTATTTTAATCTCACATAGTGTGGGGAACTTCAATGCCTGGTGTAGTGTCGAGGGTATTGCTCTCATGTTGTGAATCCACATCCTTCCGAATAGGGCATTATATCTCATATCCCCTTTAATCACATAGAACTTTGTTTCCTTAATGGTTATGGCGGTATTCAATGGCAGGGTTATGTCCCCTTTAGTAGTCTCACATGCCATGTTGAATTTGTTTAAAGCCTGGACTGCAGGCACTATATGGTCCTGCAGACCCAGCTGCTCCACGACCCTCGATCTGATAATGTTGGTCGGGTTACCTGGATCAATTAACACATGCTTAACTCTAGATTTATTTATGAGTACATATATTACTAGTGCATCGTTATGCATTTGCACGATGCCTTCAGCATCCTCATTGTTGAAAGAGATGGTCCCCTCCGGTACATAATCTCGGGTTCTTTTTTCCCGTGTAATGAACACCTTAATGCGTTTTAGCATCAGTCTATGAGGGACATCGACTCCACCAATGATCATGTTGATGATGTGTTGATGCTCTTCTTGCTCGCTCTATTTATTGAAGTCCCTATTTATGAAGTTATTTTTGGCTCGATCATTCAGGAATTCCCGGAGATGCCCGTTATTGAATAACTGGGCCACTTCTTCCCTTAGCTATCAGACGTTCTTGGTCCTGTAGACGTGAGCTCCATGGTACTTGCACATCAGGTTGGTGTCTCTTTGGGCAGGATAAGACTGTAACGGCCTAGGCCACTTGGTATCTTTAATGCGTAAGATAGCAGATATGATGTTGGCGGCGTCGACGCTGAAGTTATATTTCGATAATCTTGGTGCATGCCTGGCCTCGAGTAGCCTGTCGAAATTTCTTTTACTCATGTGTCCCCGGATATTATGACCTCGGTCGCTCTTTTTTCATTTCTCGCAGGGTTACGTCCGGATATGCTACACCTTTGGTCCCTGCTATACGGTTGATACAGATCTGTGTTCGTTCTTGGTTCATGATCGGCGACTCTTTTAGACCTATCGATAGTTCTGGTGGATACACGGACGCAGAAGGGGTTCCGAGCTGATCATCCTCAACCCTGATTTTAGATTTGTACCTGTTATGGGCGTCAGCACAAGTTACCACCGGGTACTCTACCAAATTTTGCTTTAGTTGCTGTAAAGTCAGGGAGCTTTGGGGGTTGATTCCTTGAGTGAAAGCCTGAACGACCCAAACATTCGCAACAGGAGGCAGGTCCATTCGTTCAATTTGAAACCTTGACACGATTCCCTGAGCATTTCATTATCTCTCTATTTCACTTTGAAAATGTCCAATTTTCTTGTCTCGACCTTAGTGGCCCTAGCGCGGGCTTTTACGAATGCATCTGCAAGCATAGCAAAAGAATCAATGAAATTAGGGGGTAAGTTGTGATACCATATCATTGCTTATTTTGACAGGGTTTCTCCGAAATTTTTTTCACGACCCAAATTCCCACCGTTGGCAGCGTGATGGCGCCTAACGCTGCTCTTGCTAGGCAAGCCAACATTAGAGGTTTACAACATGAAAATATTTAAAACATGCAAAAATTACTACGATTCAACAAATGATAAACTAAACAAGAACGAAAAAAAAATCCATAACAACACCACGCATATGCTATATATATATATACCCATGATCTGGAGTACGGACTACTATGATTTATCTATAAGTATTTTGTTGAAAGAGAAGTGTACAACTGTTTATGAACTAAAGAAAAATAGTAATCAGCATATAGGAGGGGACTCCGGGAATCTGCAGACGTCGGCAGATGTACCTTGGGTCTCCTGCGTGGAAGTCAGCTACAAATTTTGGAATAAGCTCGGACCGATACTTGGATTTGCATAGAAAGTGCAGAGTGCAGTATCAGTACAACCGACCCAATGTACTGGTAAGTGTCGAGCCTAACATCAGTGAAGTAGTGACGAGGATAGGACACGACACCCACGCATAACCTGACAGAATAATCATACAAGTAGCAACAATAGAAATAAAGAAATAAAAACATGAAATAATGGGAAAGGGACATGCTAAGTGGTTCACAATGTAAGGAATAGGAAAACCGGGACAAGACAAAATCAATCAATATGCCTTAACGAAATAAACAAGTAAAAACAGTAAGGAAAATTGCACGGAATCACCCTTCGTGCTTTTACTCTCTCAGAATATGACACGACATCACCCTTCGTGCATTATCACTCAACAAAATATAGTACGGCATCACCCTTTGGGCTTTTACTCTCTCAAAATAAGACACGGCATCACCCTTCGTGCATTATCACTCATAAAACATAGCACGATATCACCCTTCGTGCATTATCACTCACAAAACATGGCACGACATCACCCTTCGTGCATTATCACTCACTTAAAAACATTACACGGAATCACCCTTTGTGCTTTTACACTCTTCCTTACCACAACAACACGAAGCAACAAACAAATATCATAAATCGGTCTTACTTCAATGTTTAATGTCACAATATCAAGCTCAACCTTGAGTCAATACTCAACAGTTACTAAATTTCAGTAAAACGTGATAGGAGATGCCCAACATAACAATTAGATAAGCTAAACATGAACAAATTGAATAGAGACTACAACAATTAGCACAATAGGACTCATTTGCATGCTATGACTCGACATCAACACATAGGTTCTCATCACCTCACCTATATATCGTACTCAATGACCAAACATGTAGCAAGTAGTCAATTAATACCTAATCCCTCAAGCATAGACACGACACTTACCTCGATCTGCAGGCCACTCACTGCTCAAGTACCGCTTTTCTCTAGAATTCACTTCCAACCGACTTGTATCTAGTCATAATTAGCATAATACCATCAATTATCGCTAAGGAAATCAATTTCAATGAACAATTAAAGATTTCCCGAATTTTCCCCCAAAAAGTCAAAAACCGATCCCGGGCCCGCTTGCTCAAAACTCAAGATTTGGACCAAAATCCATTTACCCATTCACCACCAAGCCCGAATATGTAATTAGTTTCGAAATCCGACCCCAAATTAAGGTTCAGTTTCTAATTTCTCAAAAATCCCTAATTCTACATAGACCCCCAATTTCTACCATGAAAATCCTAGATTCTAAGTTGAATTTTCTTAAAAAGAAGTAAAAGATTGAAAGAAACGAGTTAAGGAACACTTACCTATGATTTGGGGAAGAAAATGCCTTTGAGAAATCGCCCTAGGCCTCCCATCCTTTTGAAAATAAGAAGAAAATGGCTAGAGTCCGAATTAAATAAATTCACTACCCGACCTTCGCATCTTCGGTGCTTTGGTCGCACCTGCACATCCGCACGTGCGGACATGACGTCCACTTATGCGGAAAAAGAACTGGGCCACAGGGGCCGCACCTGCGGACAGGGTTCCGCTTCTGTGGTCCCGCTCCCGCGGAGAGGAGTTCGCATCTGAGGAGAAATAAAGTCTAGACCTGGGTCGCACCTGTGGGCTATCGCTTGCACGTGCGACCAAGGGCTCGCAAGTGCGGGCACACCAGATCTGGTGCACCAGCAGCCTTTGTTGAGGTTTAACTCAACTTGCGCATCGCCCGAATGGCACCCAAGCCCTCGGGGCTCCAAACGAAACATGCACACAAGTCTAATAATATCATACAGACTTGCTCATGCGATCAAATCGTCAAAGATAACACCTCGAACTACGAATTTAGCACCAAAATACATGAAATTCTCAAGAACACTTTAAAATTTCTATTTTCTCAACCAAGGGGCCGAATCACGTCAAATCAGTTATGATTCTCGCCAAATTTCACAAAAAAGTTTTAACTATCATAATGGACCTGTACCGGGTTCTTAAATCAAAATACGGACCCGATACCATCAAGATCAAACATTAGGCAAATTCTTCAAAATCATTAATTTTCGGTAATTCAACTTTAGTCTAAAATTCATATCTCCAGCTAGGGACCTCGGAATTCGATTCCAGGAATACACACAGGTCCCATATTTTACTACGGACCCACCTGGACCGTCAAAATACGGGTCCAGGTCCGTTTTCTCAAAACATTGACCGTAGTAAAATAAAATTACTTTTAAATGCCAAAAAAATTTATTTCTTCAATTTTCCACATAAGATCTTTCCGGAATTATGCTCGGACTATGCATTTTAATCCAGGAGGGTAAGAATAATATTTTTAAGGCTAATGAGTGCAGAATAGAGTCCTAAAACACAAGATGACCCTTTGGGTCATCACACTTTTTCAGCAAGACCAACTCAATTTCGTCATCTCTTAGGTCGTTTCCTTTGATGGTATATATGTAGGAAGTCATGTGTTCATTTTGATCTATGATCCCATAATACTTTGGAATTCAGGCGAACTTATTCGGGATTGGTTTCGGTGCCGCGCTCGGGGGGAAAGGCTTTTGGAAAAAGTTCTTGGAATCTAGTCCCTTCAATATCGGGGGTGCTGGATTAGATCAACTCTTGATTTATTGGTCTCCACTTTCTTGTCATTGACTTCAATCTTCTTTTCCCCTGATTCCAGACGCTTTGTCAATTCCTCAAGCAGCATTATTATTTTGGGGTTGGCCCCGGGTTCAACTTCACCCCAACTTTTCATGGTTTGTTCATTCCTTTGGATGCTTTCCCGAGATAGTTAGGGTTTGACTCTGCTCCGGGTGCGACCTTGGTTCTCTAGCTGGGCTATTTCCTCTTGTTGATCTTGTAGAATTTCAAAGATCACCCATAGATTGATCTTGTTGCCTTCACCGTCGTGCGTTCTCCGAGCTGTTAGTCAAGCCCCACCACGAACATTGTTCTTGGGGTTGATAGGAAGGTTTGAATCGATGGCCACATTTGAGTTGGCATCTATAATGAGCCAACTGGTCATTTTGAGCTCTAGCACGTCATTCAATTGTTTGAGGCTTTGGGTAGCTCCACTTCAGGTAATAAGACTTGTACGTTTGGTCGGAATTAAATTTCGGGAAGTTCGGAGTTGATTCAGATGGAAAATTATCATTTCGGAAGCTTTAAGTTGGAAGAGTTGACTAAGGTTTGGATTTTGAATAAACGACCTCGAAATCGGTATTTAAAGGTTCTAGTAGGTTTGTATGATGATTGTGACCTTGGGCGTATGCCCAGATCAAGTTTTGGATGACCCGGGAGCATGACATCGCTTATTGTGGAAATTTGGCATGATGGACGAATTTCATGAATTTGGGTTGAAGTGTATTTTAATGTTATCGATGTCCTTTTGGCATTCCGAGCCTGGAAATAGCTCTATATGGTGATTCTGGTCTTAGGAACACGCCCGGATGTGAACTTGGAGGTTCGTAGGTCATTTCGGGGTCGTTTGGCGAAAGTGGGAAATTGAAGGTATTTGGATGTTTGAACGGAAGTGAACTTTTTTATATCGGGGTCAGATTCCAATTTCGGAAGTGGAAGTAGGGTTGTACTGCCAATTATGACTTGTGTACAAAATTTGAGGTTAATCGGAATTGATTTGATACGTTTCGATATCGAATGTAGAAGTTGGAATTTCTTTAATTCATTAGGCTTGAATTGGGGTATGATTCATTTTTTAGCGTTTTTGGATGTAATTTGAGGCATCTACTAGTCTTTGATATGTTTTGAGACTTTTTTGTATGTTCGGGGTAGTTTTGAACAATTTCTAGGCCATTTTTAGCTGCTGAGTTTTTGCTACAATAGTATGCTATGCGATCACGGGGAATTGGCCGCGATCGCGATGTGTAAAAGATGAGAAATTGGCCAGTGATTCGCGATCGTGAAAGAACATTCGTGATCGCGTAGAGGAAACTTTATGTTGCATTGACCCGACTTTGGAAGCTTTTATCTCGCAATCTATAAGGAATTTGAAGATGATCCAAAATCAAAAGTTGTATCCCTTTGTGTCTAGTTTTCGGAAAGTCAAACCATTTGGCATTTGGAATTGTGTACAAAAAGTTATCATTGGTAAACTATAGGCTGTCCGGGAAGATGTTTGGAAATCACAAAGAAGAAATTTGTGTTGCACAAGGATGACTTTGGAAGCTTATATCTCGAAATCTATAAGGAATAGGGAGATGACCAAAACATGAAAGTTATAGACCTTGGTATCTAGTTTTCATAAAGTTAAACCATTTATTATTCGGAGATTTGTAAAAAAGGTTATGACAATTTTACTAGAGGCTGTCCAGAAGAATTTGAGAAGGCTATTGGAAAACTTTGTTCTTCGCGATCGCGGGAGAATGGCCACGATCACATAGAGTAAAAAAATTCTGGAAAGGTATTTTACTTTGTGATCGTGGGAGTTTGGCTGCGATCGCATAGGGTAAATGTTTGTGCAGCAGATTTAAGTTTTGAAAATGGGACTTCGCCCCATTTTTCTTTTTTAACAATCTGGAGCTCAGGAAAGGGCGATTTTTGAGATATTTTCAAGGAAAAATATTGGGGTATGTTCCTTATCCTATACTGATTTTATTTCGTGATTCCATACTTAATTACATCATGAATCCGTGAATTAATGCAAGAAAAATCAGATTTTTATAAAATATTAAAAAAAATGTAAAATGAAGATTTGAAAGGCAATCCGATGTCGGAATTTGATAATTTTTGTATGGTTGGACTCGTCTTAGAATGGGTGCTCGGATTTCGTGAGTTTTTTCGAGATTCGAGATGTGGGTCCCACTATTGAATTTTGAGATGAACTTCGGATTTTTATTCGAAAGATTAGTAATTCCATATGGAATTAATTCCTACAGTTCGTGTTGAGTATATTGAAATGTTTGTGACTAGATTTGAAGTTTTTAGACACCAATTCGCAAGGCAAAGGTTTATTGGAATCTTGAATTTGGTTGCGAAGCGAGGTAAGTCTCCTTTCTAACTCTATGAAGGGGAAACTAACCCAAGGTGATGTATTTGTTATGTGCTACTTGTTTCGGGGGCCACGTACGTACGAGGTGAAGAGAGTCCGTACGTATCTATATTCATATTATGTCGGGGTAGACTTATGTTCCGTCCATGCTATAGGTGTACTATTTGAGTTGTCCCCCGCCTATTAAACTCATTTATTTTACGTTACAACTTGAGACTAGACTTGTGTAGAATGATAGACTTGCTATTATAGGGATTTGATGAGTTTCATGATTAATTATGCTCATATTACGGATTTCTCCTGGCTATGATTTTTCTTCGAAAGATTTTCCTTAAAAATTTATAACTCATATGTTATTCGTGAGTGGGGTCAAGGACCCCTTAAAGCTTATTATTCTTATGGGATCGGGTTGTTCGCCTCGGCAGGATTATCTATCACATTCTCATGGGAGCGGGTCGTTCACTTCGGTAGTATAATATATGCATATATGGCTCGTGTCGTTCGACCCTTGGCAGTACACATAGTATGATGGGATCGGGCCATACGCCTCAGCATTTCTATAAGATACTCTTATGGAATCATGTGTAATATTTGACAAGAAGCCAGTGCATCTGTGAATTTTCCTTATTTGAATTAGGATGACCTATCTAGTGAGGTCCATTGTATACTCACACACACACACACTTTGGTTGATGAGGTAACTACCAAACGTGAACTTGAATTTATTGTTGATAGGAGAATTATAAATTATACTTGTTTATTTCGTTTATTTACTCTGCCCTATATCTGTTTACCTCTTACTGTATCTATCTTATTTGACCAGCAGTAAGTGTTGATGTCGAACCCTCGTCACTACTTCTCTGGGGTTAGGCTAGATACTTAGTGGGTATGCGTTGATTTACGTACTCATGCTACACTTACTACACATTTTTGTGCAGGTACATATATGTCTGGTGGTATTTTGGGCGCAGAGACGTGATTATTGCGGGGACTTACAGTGAGCTGCATTTCATGTTACGGTCTGCAGCCTGCAGAGTCTCCATTAGAGTTATTTATGTTCTCCTGTCTAATTGGTATTCGAGACAGATGTTGTATTTTATTATATTTCCTAGTTGATGCTCATGCACTTGTGACACCAGGTTTTGGAGGTTCTTACAAGATTGTTCATTATTGTAGTTTGTGTAAATATTATTACTTACCTTGTAAATTTTATTTCATACTCTTTAATTAATGAAAATTATTATTTCAAATACTAAAATGAGTAAGTAAGTTAATCATTCATTTTTGGCTTGCATAACGGCGGTGTTAGGCGCCATCACGACCTTTAATGGATTTTCTGTTGTGACAGATTGGTATCAGAGTGTTAGGTTCACTTAGGTCTTAATGCGCAAGTCTAGTAGAATCTTGCGTATCAGTACAGAAACGTTTGTACTTATCTTCGAGAGGCTACATGGCTGTTAGGATCACTCCCCTTATTGATTCCTCATCCTGCGATTTGATTCCTTTGAAGGCTTATGCCTTTATTTCCTTCCTACTCATTCTTATACGATGTTGAGCGCTCGTGTCGATTGAGAATCGAGGAGTTGCAGTGGTACTACAGACGTGGGGTAGGATGTTTCTCCTTGCGCATTCGAGCAAGTTATTATCTTATTCTTGCGGAAGGATGTTCTATCATTTCAGCTTAGTAGCTCTATCTCTGATGGTTTTGAGGCTATGCATATGTTGATTTGTTGTTCATGAGTTGTTATCTCACAGTATTGATGTAATGGTGGGGTGCTCATTTATGTGCCAATGCTGTGAAAGACTTTAAAGGAGGTTTTTCGCAGTGCATGATTCAGAGGTTCATCATTTAATCCTAGTGGAGGAAATGCAAACAGACTATAGATGTCCAAGTTTGGTTGACGAAGTGACTGGTATTTCCGGGCGTGGTGGAATTCTCAATTGTGATGTAGTGTCATTGTCTTTTTTGAATGCATTAATGTTCGCCGGTGTTATGATCCTCTTCAATTCGCCTTTGGAGCAGGGCATTATGAAATGGTGTATGAGAAGCGGTTGTCAGAGATATTACTGTGTAGCAATTTCGGGATCGAATTGGTGTTTCTAATGTGAGTGGCTCGAGAAAGATGATCTTCTAGGAGGCTTAGAGTTGGTAGCAATTTATCAGATCAGGTGCTACAGTGATGGGTTTTGCTTTGAGGCAGTATTTGGGTAGCGAAAGATGAGGAAGGACATGGCAGAAGGTGTCTCAAGATGATTGAATTGCTTGTATGTCAAGTATGGAAAATGGAGGTCGAGAAGTTTCTTAAAGGAGAGATTTTAACCAAAGTAGGAGAGTGGTAGAGTAGCATATGGGTTTTGTGGTAGGATAGCCACATGCCTTGAGGAAAGTTTAGAGCAATTTGGGAATCATGGTGGGCAATGACTAGGTGCGCGGATTTTATTTGCAATATGACTTCGAGTTTAGAATGTGTTGTTGGACTTTGAATTGATGTCAAGGGGGAAGGAGGAATCTTGGTGGATCCCAGAGTTATGTAATTGTAGCTTCAAGCTAAGTGGGGGAGCCCTACCGTCTATGATTGGATTGTGTGGTTGTCTACTTGTGCGGGTTTTAGTTATCGGTGTATCAGTGGGTTATTACGACTAAGGAAAGAAAACATCAGTGGTAATTCGAGCAAAGGATTTGAGGAATGTGTGATATATTTGGATTTATCGATTCATGTTTAGGTTTTGGGAAGACTCAAAGTTTATGCTTCGTGTGGATGTGATGTACAAGGAAAGGAATTAAGCTGGTTGCTTCGTTGAGAGGGTGTTTATGTGCTAGCAGAGCCTTGGAGGTTATTATAGTCGGGACCAAGTCAGAGTGGGTGACTCTCAACAATGGTCCTAGTGGATTCAAAAATCAAATTGCGGTGCCTAAGGATTTCAAGTCTGTGGTGTGATTAAGTATCGAACTTTTGCAGTGGATTATAAAAGGGACTTGGAGTGTTCTATGTTATCATCGGTCTGTATCGCAGCATTGGATAAATGGGAGAAAATAACTTTGGATTCATAAAGGAATTATCAGGATGGGTGTACCAGTTTAAGATGTTATCGTGTGCACAAGGAGGTATGAGATAGTTCTTGGGTTTTGAGACAACGGGGTCTCATGAGTTGGGTCACTCAGGATGAGTGCAGATTGAGTTCGTTATATTTTGAATGGGGCTACTATTATTTCTAAAGCAAGTCCAGAGTAATTAGAAGAAGTTGGTTTGGTTAGCAATGGTTGAATCGGCATGATGGTGGAAATGATAAGTTCTTTCAGTGTGTCAAGTTATACAAGTGATTTGTGGCGGTACGTGCGAGGCTTGACGGTTTCCGTATTTGATTTATTTAGAGTCATTCGAGTATTATGGCATGTTATGCGTGGATGAAGAGTTATGGTGGTTTAGACCACTACTTGAGGTTTTTATTTCTGCGGTTATGGGAATTTAGTCACGTGTTGCAATGGTTCTCTTGAAATGAGTTTAGCGAAAGAAATCTATATGATGAAGTGTTTATTCTAGTACTGGTTCAAGAGTTATGATGAAATTCTTGTACTCTCGCGTATTTGCATGTTAGGTGCAGTGAGCGGCATGGGAATTGGAAGTTGAGGATAAAGGTTGCGGTTCGGTGTTGACAAGAATTTCACGAGCTCGGATGAGCAAGAAAGAATTCAGATGTTTAGAGTAAGCTGGTATTGTCTTTCGCGTCACCTGAGATCGGTGTTCTGTGTAAGAGTCTTTGTGTACGGATTTGCGGATTCTCGATTTGCTTACAACATTAGTATGGCCGGTGGTATGGATGCGCTGACTTTGCTACCTGGTGCGGAAGGTCTTGGGAGCGTATCTCGCGGGAAGATTGTATAAGTGTGACATATAGTCACTTGATTGATTAAAGATGGGAACCAAGTATGGATATTGTGGTACTACCGCTAATGTGAGAGTTTAGACCTGGAAGGTATTCTATTCCTCGGGCTATGGACCATGTGAGTTTGTTCCGAATTTGACGGTTGTTCTTATGTGTTATGGGAAAAGGTTATTGTTGATCCTTGAAAGGTCAATAGCCCAGTACGGTGCGATCAGAATCAGCTTGAGGATCGTGGATGGGTCTAAATGTGAATGTGTGCTCTGTATCAGGCCAGGTGTGTTCATTTTGGCACATCATTGCTTATGGAGGATCCTTCGGGATTTTGATGTTAATTTCGTCGTCATCCATTCCGTGTAATCTCCATTATGCCAGGTAGGTAGTGAGATGGCTTGATTATTCTCACATGTATGGTGATCCCGTGTAGCTTGTGGTGTTGTATGAGCAGGACGGCTCTCGAGATGTAGGTCATTTATTGCACCTTAGTTTGTGCTTGGGTTTCATAGTGTATGACTCTACCCGTCTCCCACGGTTGTATTTTTGCACTTGGCGCGCTTGTGGTCGATAATCGGGAATTTTGAAAGTATAAGCATTATGGCATGATGGTTACTTACTTATTTATTGTTATGTGTGGATAGGGTCGCACGCCGCCACAGGTATATTGTTGGATTGGGTTGCACGCTGCAACGGTATCATGTTTGGATTAGGTTGCATGCCACAACGATATCTTGTTTGGATCAGGTTTCGCATTGCAACGGTATCATGTGTGGATCGGGTTGCACGCCACAACAATGAGATGTTAAGCACGGTCTCTTATATTTATTTTGTGTGTCTTGTTTCTTGCCTCGGATAAAGGCTCATAGTATTTGATGGTCGTTTTGTTCGTCACGCGGGATGGATAGTTCTTTTCAAGAGTTCGTTCTTCCTTATGTGTCATATTCAAGTTGTAGCTTGTTGACGCAATGATGGCCTCATATGAAATCTTAGATACTGTTTGCAGTGGCTTATTCCTTGAGCAGCTTGTACTGGGCGAGATGAGGTTATTGGACATGGGATTTAGTGCAATCGGAGTTATGAAGGGTATATTAAAGGGCAAGTATTGTTATTCAGTTCAGAACGAGAAAATGGTCCTTGTCAGGAAGAGAGACTCTATGATTTTCCGATTCGGCAGGTGGTTATTAGTTTCTACGCATCTCTTTCGTCGTGGCGGTATTGCGAGAGTTGGATCAGGCTATTATGTGTTATGAGGTGTATTACGAGCATCGAGTTCATGAAATTGCAGTTATTGTTGTCAGGGGATGTTATTATGGTCATGTGAATTATGCAGTGTATGGTGTGAATTTAGCAAAGGTGTGCGATCACATTTAGTATAGCGTGTGGTGATTTATACGGTATTTGTATATTAGAATCAGGCTTGGTAGGGAAATTCGGAAGTTAGAATTTGGTCCTAAGGCCAATTGACTAAATAAAACGGAGAATCTTCATATTGGCTCAAGCTAATGTGCTCAACTGAGTTGTGGTGGCACGAGTAGGTGCACGAGGTGTTAAACAGTGATTTTGGACAAGTCCGGATCAGTTCTTAGCACGTTCGAGGATGAAATGTTTAAATGGGAGAGAATGTAACGACTCGACCTATCATTTTGAGCTCTAGCGTGTCATTCAGCAGTTTGAGGCCTTGAGTAGCTTCACTTTAGGTATTATGACTTGTACGTGTGGTTGGAATTGAATTTCGGGAAGTTCGAAGTTGATTAAGATGGAAAATTCTCCTTTCGGAAGCTTTAAATTGGAAAAGTTGACTAAGATTTGACTTTTGAGTATATGATCTCGGAATCGGGATTTGAAGGTTCCAATAGGTTCATATGATGATTTTGGACTTCGCGGTATGCCCGTATCAGGTTTTGGATGACACGGGAGTGTTACGACGCTTAGTGTGGAAAGTTGACATTTTGGAAGAATTTTATGAATTTGGGTTGAAGTGTATTTTATTGTTATTGATGTCCATTTGGGATTTCGAACCTTGGAATAGCTCTGTATGGTGATTCTGTTCTTAGGAGCGCGTCTGTATATGGATTTGGAGGTCCGTAGGTCATTTCAGGGTCGTTTGGCGAAAGTTGGAAGTTGAAGGTCTTTGGAAGTTTGATCAGGAGTGGATTTTTTGATATCCGGGTCGGATTCCAATTCCAGAAGTGGGAGTGGGTGTAATGTCAATTATGACTTGTGTACAAAATTTAAGGTCAATCGGAATTGATTTGATAGGTATCAGCATCGAACGTAGAAGTTGGAATTTCTTAGTTTCATCAGGCTTAAATTGGGGCGTGCTTCATGCTTTTGACGTTGTTGGATGTGATTTGAGGCCTCGACTAACTCCTTAATATGTTTTGAGACCTGTTGGTATGTTCGAACGGGGTCTCAAGGGGCTCGTGTGAGTTTCGGGGTGGTTTCGGACCATTTTTAGGCCATTTTTAGCTGCTGGTTTTTGGCTATAGCAGTGTGCTATGCGATCGCGAGGAATTGGCCGCCATTGTGACGAGTAAAATGGGAGAAATTGGCCAGTTATTCTCGATCGCCGAAGAACATATGCGATCGCATAGAGGAAACTTTCTGTTGTACTGACCCGACTTTCGAAGCCTATATCTTGCAATTTATAAGGAATTTGGAGATGATCCAAAAATAAAAGTTATATCCCTTTGTGTCTAGTTTTCAAAGAATCAAACCATTTGGAATTTGGTGTTGTTAAAAAAAGTTATGGTTGCTACACTACAGGCTGTCCGGAAAGATGTTTGGAAATTGCGAAGAAGAAATTTATGTTGCACAGGGCTGACCTGGACATCTTATATCTCGAAATATATAAAGATTGGGAGATGACTAAAACAAGAAAGTTGTAGATCTTGATGCCTAGCTTTTTTCATAAAGTTAAACTATTTGTTATTCGGAGTTTTGTACAAAAAGTTATGACCATTATACTAGAGGCTGTCGGAAAGAATTGGAGAAGGCTGTTGGAAAAAATTGTTCTTCGTAATCATGAGAGAATGGCCGTGATCGCATAGAGTAAAAAATGCGGCAAAAAAATTTTGTGCTTCGCGATCGCATAGGATAAATGTGTGGACAGCAGATTTAAGTTCTGAAACTAGGACTTCGCCCCCTTTTCCATTCTTCCGGACTGCGGGAAAACTTGGGTTCCCTATTGAAAATTATATTATTGACTCAACCCTTCAAACTTTTGATGAGTTGGATCACATTGTTGTAGACTTAGACTATAATTATATTGACTCCTCTATACTCAAGTCTACAATCAAATTAATTCTAACCTTCTGAAAATAGAAAATGCACTTTAAAAGTATTATATGAACGATAATTTAAAGTGATAAATGGCTATATGACGCCGCCTTTTCACTTCAATTTCCTCAAGAAAAGCGATAACCATATGTATTCGTACTCACTGGTTCAACTAATTCGAATAGGTATATCATTGTATTCGTTAAAGAGGGACTTGCTTTGTTTTAAAAAGATTTTCATTTGTAGTTCAAACTGAGAGACATGTGGTCAAGGAAGGAGGATACATTCATCACACCATATTCGTTGATACGCCTCCAGCTTCCTTACCATTTCATTCACGTCTCTTCGACTTTTACATCAATCCATTTTATTTGGAACAACTTTTTTTTCTGAAAAAATGCATGTAAAGCGCGTAATTAAGTTGTCAGTTTCATGGCTATAAATAATTGAAAGACTATTCCTAAGATAAAAGCAAATTTGCTGGTATATGCATTTTTACAGATATTCAACGGTTGAATTATTTAATATAATCTATAAAAAAAGTTTAATAATTTATAGCACAAAATCTCTTATGATCTAAGCGCACATATTAATCCGATCCCTTTCATATACATCACTCACAGTATTAATGTTCTTGTTGCTTTATAGATGGCAACACCGACCGCGATTTGCTTGCTACCTAGGGTGATGAGATCATGTGCATATGTTTATTACTCCTATTATTTATTTTTGATTTCTCATACGATATTTATTGTTTGCATTGGGATCGACTAATTAACAAAAATTATTTCATACTCGAGGCTCGAAGCAAAAATTTTAAATTAATGATGAATGATTACTTATTGCTCCAAAACAATCCATGTTGGTGCACGTGCATTTTGTTTTCTGTGTTCTATTATGTACTTAATTATGTAGTGGGATTGGTTATATTAAGAATGTCCTTATCATTTCGATATGAGTTATACCTTTGAGTTTTCTTCTAATATTGTTAACTTATAATAAAAAATGTTTTTTCTGTACGAGTTAGTATCATGATAATTTTTTTATGACACCAAACTGAAAGTAAATTTTGCAGAAAAGAGAATTTGTAAGACAGTTATGGATTATGGACTAAACGATTAACTCAGCCAAAGCTAATTTCATATTTCATGTGAATTAATTGATTTTAGTGAGACTTGATTGTCCTAAAAAGAACGTACCCGCAAAATATCATCAAATATTGTCTACAAATATCCTAAATAAGAAGTTAAACAACTGATCACAATTAAAAAATGTAACCATATACTCCATAAAACTAGGTCAGAGAATCAAAGAGCGAGCAATATCATTCTTTATTTTCTACTCATCTACCTATATAATTGCATGCATGGTCAATAGAAAATAAAGAAAACTGATGACAATTAATGTGCAGTTAACGAATCTCCTTGGTACACAATTCAACCTGCCATTGGTTGCTAGACTTTATACATGTCCCTTTACTTTTCATTAATTAGTCTTTAATACTTGTATATACATAATCAAGCATTACTAATATTTATAATTGAAAGTGTATGACGTGGAAAGTTAAGACTGACGCATCAAATAGTAATGTTTTCTTGGGAAGAATCTGCTGGAAAAATCTTCCTCAACAATGGAGAAGATTCATATCAAAGATATTTCAAAAATTAGTCAAATCAAGACCGTCAACAAACATAATAGTAGTTTTTAAGTTTGTAATTAAAAGCCTTGGATTTACACTCTGTTTGGAAAATTTTTACCCTATCATTTTATAATTGTATTGTATTATATTATACTGTATTGTATTGTATTATTTTGACAGATACACGTTTGGATAGACTGTATCGTTTGCTGTTGTTAAATAATATTTTTATTGTTTTGTTTGACTGTATTATACTGTACTATACTGTACTGCTAAGTTTACTAAAATATCCTCAATTATTTTAAATACGATGCTTATTAAGAATTACTCATAAAAATAATTTATTCATTTGATCTCCGCATCTTCCTCACAGAGAATCATCATTCTACTATAATAGGGAAAGTCCCAACTCGGTTTCATACAAATAAACAAACAATTAACATCCCCATCAAAACAAAGTAGGCAACGGACCTTGAGTTCATCACCTTTAATGTGGCAAATAATCCATAACTTAAAGTGCATAATATAATAAAACTTTCTGGCAACATGACATATAAAATTCATATCGATCTAGTCAAAGTCTATAAAATCCTCAATAGCTAAAGCATAAATAACATTAGTCTAACTCAATTGTCAGGTGACAACATCAAGGTCATTAAAATAAATTTGCGGTCTTCCAATGGACACCCAATCAGTGTGCGACACAAGTCTGCATGTTTGCAAAGAAATATATAATCTTTCATGTGCATACTAGGCTCTAAATCCAACACTTGTACCATTTTCCATATCTCACTCTCAAGAATAGGTGGCATAGTTGAAAGGCGATTAATTGCATTAGCCAAATTATTCATCCCACCTGTCAACATATCAGTCATGCCTTCAAGATGATCTTGTTTTGATTTTTTATTCCTGCTAGAAGTCGGTACCTCTAAATATGCATTCGATTTACGTGCTTCCTGAGTTGATTGATATTGCTCATGTTGTCCATGTTCCTCGATATTTTCCAAAGAGGCAGTATTCATGAAAATTAGTTCATCTACCTCGTCAATAGTCAATGAACTATCACTTGATTTTCTCAAAGTATTACGAGCACCCATTCTTACCATATATGCTCCTGTCTCAGTGTCACGCCCCTAACCTGGGGGGCTAGACCGGCACCTGGTGACTCAACTATCCTTGTGTACCAACTTGCGACTAAGGAACTCTG
Source organism: Nicotiana paniculata (assembly GCA_005239505.1). Taxonomy (NCBI): domain Eukaryota; kingdom Viridiplantae; phylum Streptophyta; class Magnoliopsida; order Solanales; family Solanaceae; genus Nicotiana; species Nicotiana paniculata. The sequence continues at coordinate 71,771 of ML344924.1, read as the reverse complement.
AACATGTGATGTCATACTTTTGCTATGGGCCACATTGCAAGACAACTGTGAATGCTGACTAAGTATCAATATAAAGCTAGGCCGTCATAACTACTACAACTGACAAACCAACAAAATATACCCACAAGGCTTGCAAGACCAACATACTGCACTAACTGACAGGATATGTCTACAAGACTCTACTGATAGATATACTGTGATCGGAACACCTCCCCGACCTACTCATAACATATATACATATATATACAAGATGTACATAAGGTTCTAGAACCAGCAACTCCGAAAGGCATGGAGCTTACCGATCAAGCTGAACTCGGGCAACACTTAATGAGGAGGTCTACCCGTCTGTCTGTCTGACCCTGCACGCATGAAATGCAGCGCCCCCAGAAAAGGGACGTCAGTATGAAATAATGTACAGAGTATGTAAGGAAATCTGAAAGCTGAACTGAACTGATAATATAACAACTGAAAGTAACGGGAAGTCAAAGATAATATAAGGATATGCTTACCTGCTGATACAAACTCAACTCTCTCAATATAGTAAGTAAAATAGTTGTCTGGCCCTATAAGACTCGGTATATATATATATATATATATCTACTTTACCGTAGTAGGATCGCTCATAGGCACTCGACCATACTAGACTCTGTATCTCGACCAACTGGCTCGCTGATAGACGCTCGGCCACAGTAGGCTCGGTATATAACTTACCATCTGATTAGAGGTTGCCCAATAGGGGCCTGCCCATCGATTATAGCTCGATAGTAATGAAAATAGTGTAATACTGTATATATAGTCTCCCTTCTCTCTTGACTGGAAGAAGACAATATTAATTTGAATATGAAGTCCCGAAAAGGAGAATATTGTAACTTACAAAACTAGGAAAATATACGTAACTTGCGAAACTAGCAAAATATACGTAAATTTCGGGATATAAATTTTTCCTTATGCCTCGTTATCAAACTCCTGCAATTACGAGATCATGCCCAAATGAAGGAAAGGATTAGCCTTAACATACCTGGAGTAGGAAAAAATCCGTATGACATTCTTGGAAAAGGTTGCACCGTACTCCTTTAGAACCGCAAAATTTTATGTTGCTACGATTCTAACAATTCTCGTTGGAATTGTTTGCAAGAAATTTTGTTGGAAAGCTTGCTAGATTGATGTATCATCTGTTTGAAAATGGTTGAAAGGAAAATGGTTTGAAATGGTTGAATTAGGAAAATGTTGCAAGAATTGACGTTTTTCTTTTGTGGGAAATTGGCAATTGCTAACGTTCTTCTCCAATTTACAATTGACCTATAAGTCTTATAAGAATCACAATGACAATATTCCATCACAAATCATGTTCTCACCTATTCACAACTTATAAGAATTGCTAATAAAATGTGTCTTGAACTTAGGTCGCCACCTAATCTGAAATGATCCTTAGTCATTTGTTTGGTTAGCTCCTTGCTGCCACGTGGTTTTCCCATCTTTATCCAAATAGTTCTTTAATTAATTGGGTAATATCTCATTACCCAATAATTAACCAATTATCCGCATAATTAAGAATTACCTCAAATTACTTAAAATACTACTTATTTTTAGCACCCTTTTATGTGTCATACACTATCATGGTCATTAGTACCTTGTATGGTACTAGTCCATAAATATTGAATATTCACACTCGACCCATATTTTATCCCAACATGCCAAACTTGGACAAAAAATCATTTTATTTGACTTGCTTCCCCTCTCACCTTCACGAATTTAGTCATCACTTGCTTGAAATAGTATAATCCTTATAATCTCCAAATAATCTTTTCCTTGGACCGATGTCAATTACCTTACGACAAATTCAACGTACAATAGTACAGTGTGCAATATCATCGTAATTTAATACTGCAAAGCGTAACATCATCGTAATATTGCAGGGCGTAACATCATTCCCCCCTTTGGAACATTCGTCCTCGAATGTCTATTGATGCTCTAATCATTTTCATAAACTATAGCTCTTATGAATACCTTAATACTCTCCTTTCCATTTAGGCAGTTGCTTTGTGAATAACTCCAAAGTCCAGGGCATTCCCCCCTTTAGGCCTCTTTCCCACGCCATGACTTGTGATCGAATTCCTTCCAATCTCGCAACTGTTGCTACCTCCTACCATGCAGCCTTTATGATACTGACCTTGTCAGTGTGCCTATGCGACTCTTTTCTCCTTTTTCCTCCAGCTTTTAGCCAAATCTCTAAGCCTTGCTTTGTAAACATATACAAGGCTTAATAGGATGCCTCTCTTGGCATCTATAGGTGTATTGAAGTTCCTCGCTCAGTACTTTGTACAACTTGTGAATATGGCTATATCTTATTTTATAGACCTGGTTATCCATTCGTATGACTTTACTATATCTACGTAGGTCATACTATAGCATAATTCTTTCTTCGATTTATTGGTATTGAGGTCTGCTACCAAATTCCAGCTTACTCTCGTGACTTATCCCATATGTATAAATGTAAGTCCTTTAATGCTTCCTCATTACTGTTCATCTTAAGAATGACGACCTAATCTCAGCTCATACTTTGTGAATTTTGTCCATCTATTATGATTCTCCTCAACATTGATCTACAATATACCACTGATAACTTGAAACTTCTTACGGAATACTTTGCCACTAAGGCTTACGTTGCATCGAGAAATATTTGAAGTTATTTCTGTAATCCTATTTCATAGTATTTCAATGTGATTCACCTTATGGGGGTATTCTAATCTTGTGCCGTCCGCGAAATCTTTTCTCCTTCTCCTTCTCCTTCTCCTTCTCTTTTTTTTTTTCTTTAAATCATTATTCAATCAAAGGCCCAAAAATCATCTTTTATCTTCCACCATTACACCCTCATTTTATTACCAAGTCAGCATTATATTTCTTCTAAATGCTACTACTCATAGGCTCTTTTGAGGTCATTCAGGCTATACTGAGCTTTATATAATTTAGAGAACCCATCAGCTCTCTCTCATTTTGGGGGTTTAATCCTGAGGTCTTATCCATTATCATCACCTTCTCACTCTACCTTTCTTATTCTTAATCATGTCTTCCTACCATCTTGTCGCTCTACCATACTTTAGCTTGCAACCTATACATATCCATTTATACTGCTCACAGCTTTCCTTCAACTTCTTTGCACCATAGATTTCCTTGTGTTATTCTGGAACATCAAGTGAGACATCACTAACTCTTCTTCTACTTTCTTAACTAGACCTCTCTATACATAGAAACCATAGGCTATAAGATATGCCACTGACAATGCCGCTATCGTTCTTGGTATTGAATCCCCGCGCTTCTAGCCTTCTATATGAAGTATGGACTATTCACAACCTTCTGCATTTGAGTATTTCGTACGTTGTTTACCTTTACCTTACTTACTTTAAGGTCTCGCATCACATCTTCTATCTCCTTTATGACCTTCCTTCCATATAGGTGAAATTCACATCCACAACTTGAACTTCTATTATAATACTTACACCTTTTTATGTGATTCATTGAGAGCTTTATACTGACTTCTTATAAGGCTGGTATTCTTCTAACTGGACCTCTGATATTAAGAGTGACTCTGCAATGCTCTCCATCACCATGTCCATAATTTTCTGGGTTCAATAATCAAACTATTGATTTACTTAGTTAATGTAACTCTTTAGTTTCCTCTTTCCTCTGATCAAGCTTTATGTAGGCTTAATCTATCTTCCGATCTACGGCTCATGATGTTAGTTATTACTTTTAGCCTTTCATGGCGCTATGAAATATCCATGGTACAATTCTTTTAACAATTTTATCCTTTGTTTATGACCCAGGCTCATATCTTCCTTTAAACTTATACCGGAACCTTCTACAGCTGTATGTTTGTCAATATATATGCTGCATGGATAATACTCCAAACTCTTAAGTGTGTTCATAACATAACCAACTTTGGTTCATTGATCGAATAATTCTTTTCGTTCTATCTTAGCTTTCTTTCAACATAAGCTATTACTTTTCCTGGTCTTTCTGCCCACTTGTTGCGTTCATATTTAGCTTATCTTAGTACCCACACATATTGAGATTCCATACAACTCATATGATCTTGAATATCACTTCTGATTTTACTCCCCGTTTATTAGCCGGTGCCACTTCCTTATGGAGTGCATACCATGTTGTTTTGAGATTGTTGTTATAAGACTATTTCCTCTTTAGGTCACTAAGTTTAGGTTGAAGCCTTATTTCTTATTTTCCTTAGCTAGTCTTTCATTGTCGTACTTAGGGAGGACCCTCTGACTCTTGTAAGGTTGCGACCTTATAACATCATATACTCGACGAAATATTTGATGCCTCTCCTCGCCTATAATTATCCGCGGTTACTTACCTCCACGCCCTTGTGCTTGTAGGGTTGCTTCTGAACTTGATATTTTGACCATCTTCCTAGTGGAACTCTCTTTTATTTGTGTAATACTCATATGATTCCTTTAACTACCCCAACTCCTATCCGAATATTTCTCAAGGGTTCCGATGTCATATCTACGAGACTGAACTCCCCATGTTGGGGTTCACTATGTTTATTTTACATGGTCTGTTGATTTATCTGTAACTTTTGGATAAGTGCAATCTCATCCCTTTCTCATTTTTATCGCATTCTTCTTTTATCATTCCATATTCCTCCCTTTAGCGGAGTACTAATACTTGGAGTTATGATGACCTGCCTATAGATTTTTTTCCTCTTCATCTTTGGCGTCCTTTCACATCATCAATGACCCTTACTCGCCTTGCGGTAATCCTTCTGTAGCAAGGATAACAAAATTCCTCACTCGCGATGGTGACACTTAGTGTAGCTGGCACATACAGTCCCTTAATCTTAACTTTGCTCATGTTACTTGCTTTAGGGAAGCATATCCCTGAATGACCATTCTCTGAATTCATCATGGATCTTCTTCTGTTGTCCATTCTATTGTTTCCGGATTGCCATATGAAATTCTCATGATGCTGACTATTATCAAATCACTCTGTTCCTAATTCATGTTTAGTTTATCTTGTTCACCAGTCCATACTGATTTCTATTACTCTGGGTCTAACTTTTCCTTATGTTAATCACGTTAAAGTCGCAAACTTATTTCTCGAAATGAGGATGTGACTGTATGGCCTATAATCTTTTATTCTCTTAAGGCCCATCACCTCTCGTCTCTTTCTTCATTTCACTATAGATTCTGTAACACTCTACCATTGCCATCCATGTATCTCACCTCACGCATAATTCCTCATTATCCCTCTTCGTACTTCCCTACTAATATTTCTATCTATCACTGTATTCTAAGAATTCGAATGAAACATTCTTTTTCCTTTTAGTTCCCTTGCTCCATCCATTGGCTCTTCGAATTTCCAAAGATTCTTTCCAAATATATAACCTTCGGAAATGTCAATCAACACAAACAGTCTATCTACCATTTTGGGTCACTCTAACCCCAGCCGGATTCTGATATCCGTCCCTCTGTTATACTTCTTTTGTAGCCCTCATAGGGCATAAATGAGATGGGTGCGGCCAATTGTACATACCTCTGTTACTATTGAAGCTAACTCAAAATACTTATATCTCCCTCCTGAGTTAGAAGTACCGATAATCTTCATTAACTGGGTACCTTGTACCCCTTTTCACCTTGCTTCTTTTACTTTCTGGAACTTATGTCTACTTTCCGATTCTCTTTTTCCTTCTTATCGCAAAAATGGATAGGCATTCTTGCCTTAGGGATCCTTATCAAGAAGCTTACACATCTAAGTATACATATGGTCTGCTGAATACTTCATATTTATCTATCATAAGCATGATGCAAAATTCGAGTTCTTCTAACTCAACTCTTCCACAACTATATTTATTATGAATCATCTTTCTAGGTGTTGGCATCGTCGTATTATGAATAAGATAAAGTTTAGGAAATTAAGTTCCTACAGCTAAGCTTTACCACACGATCTTGAGTAAAAAGAAAGAGTGATAGTCCTAAATGCCCTATAGCCTCATGCTTATAAGTGTGGTGCACAACACACCCATAAACAAGACTCTACTAGACACGACATGTAGACTCCCTACGACAGAACTGCTCTGATACCACTTTTGTCACGCCCTGAACCTGGGGGGCGAAACCGGCACCTGGTGCCTCACCTATCCTTGCATACCAACTTGCGACTAAGGAACACTGAACATGTGATGTCATACTTTGGCTATGGGCCACATTGCAAGACAACTGCGAATGTTGACTAAGTATCAATATAAAGCTGGGACGACAAGGCCATCATAACTACTACAGCTGACAAACCAACCAAATATACCTACAAGGCCTGCAAGCCCAACATAATGCACTAACTGACATGATATGACGACAAACCTCTACTGATAGATATACTGTGATCGGAACAACTCCCCGACAAACTCATAACATATATACAAGATGTACATAAAGTTCTAGACCCGGCAACTCCGAAAATCATGGAGCTTACCGATCAAGCTAAACTCGGGCAACACTTAATGAGGAGGTCTACCTGTCTGTCTGAACCTGCACGCATGAAATGAAGCGCCCCCACAAAAGGGACGTCAGTACGAAATAATGTACCTAGTATGTAAGGCAATATACTGAAAGTTGAACTAAACTGATAATATAGCAACTTAAAGTAACGGGAAGTCAAAGATAATATGAAGATATGCTTACTTGCTGATACTGACTCAACTATCCCAATATAGTAAGTAAAATAGTTGTCCGGCCCTATAAGGCTCGGTATATATATATATATATATATATATATATATATATATATATATATATATATATATATATATATATATATATATATATATATATTTATATATATATATATATATATATATATATATATATATACATATATTTTCTTTGCCGTAGTAGGCTCGCTCATAGGAGCTCGACCATACTAGGTTCTGTATCTGGACCAACTGGGCTTGTTCATAGGTGCTAGGCCATAGTAGGCTCGGTATATAACTTACCATCTAGTCAGAGGTTGCCCACTAGGGGCCTGCCCGTCGATTATAGCTCGATGGTAATGAAAATAATGTAATATTGTATATATAGGCTCTCTGCTCTCTTGACTGGAAGTAGAAAATATTAATTTTATTATGAAGTCCCGATAAGGAGAATATTGTAACTTACAAAACTAGGAAAATATACGTAGCTTGCGAGACTAGCAAAATATATGTAAATATTGGATATAATTTTTTCCTTATGCCTCGTTATCAAACTCGTGTAATTACGAGATCATGCCAAAATGAAGGAAAGGCTTAGCCTTAACATACCCGGAGTAGGGAAAAATCCGTATGACATTCTTGGAAAAGGTTGCACCGTACTCCTTTAGAACCACAAAATTTTACGTTGCTACGATTCTAACAACTCTCGTTGGAATTTTTTGTTGCAAGAAATTTTGTTGGAAAGCTTGTTAGATTGATGTAGTGTCTGTTTGAAAATGGTTGAAAGGAAAATGGTTTGAAATGGTTGAATTAGGAAAATGTTGCAAGAATTCACATTTTTCTTTTGTGGGAAATTGGCAATTGCTAACGTTATGCTCCAATTCACAATTGACTTATAAGACTTATAAGAATCACAATGACAAATTTCCATCACAAATCACGTTCTCACCTATTCACAACTTATAAGAATTGCTAATAAAATGTGTCTTTAACTTAGGTCGTCACCTAATCTCAAATGACCCTTAGTCATTTGTTTGGTTAGCTCCTTGCTGCCATGTGGTCTTCAGGTGAGTTGAAACGAGTGGGGTTGCTTTTACTACCTTCTAGCTTAAGGGAGGGACTTATAAGTGGTGGCGGGCATATGAGTTGGGTAGCCCGGCCGATTCAGCTTCATTTACACGGAATTCTTTTAGAGACGTTTTGATAAAGATTGTACCTCATGGCGCACGAAGTTTGGGCAGTTGCGTAAGGGCATTGTGTCATTATTAGAATAAGCTGTCAGATTTAGTGATTTGGTCAGACATGCACCTGCCTTGGTCGCTTCAATGAGAGGGAGAGTCTGTAAATTCATTGAGGCCTCGGGCCTAATATTCGGTTCAGCATGGCTCGAGAGCTGGAGTCATATGTTTCGCTTCTGTAGGTGGTAGGACTAGTTCTCCGGTTAGAGGGCATGTGGGGCCGGGAGCGAGAGGACAAACAAGATCAGGAGAGAGAGGGTACAGAGAGGAGAGGAGGCCTCGTAGATCGGAGAGATCTGTTGGTCCTTATTTTGGAGGCAGGGTACGACGTGGTAGAGGTTTTGTGGGTCAGCCAGTTCAATTTTCACTTCCAGCTTCGCGTGGTGTTTCAGGTGTTCATGGGTCTCAGAGTACTTGTACGACGTAGTTTCCACCGCCACTTCAGCAGAGAGGTTGTTTTGAGTGTAGAGATATCATCCACATGGTCAGAGATTGTCCTAGGCTTTCGGCAGGTGTGTTATGGAAAAGTCGACTAATATATAAGTTATCTAAACTCCTTATGAAGTCGAGCAATTATGAGAGATATTCAACAATTCAAATAAGGGTAAGCAGTAAAATATACTGGTAATTTCAATCAAGTCTAAACAATTATAGTGTAAGATAATAATAATTTCAATTAGATAGGCAGTTTATGAGAAGTCTAGCATAATGGTAGAAGAGGTAAAACCTTCAGTTAAGTCAATTAGGAGTCGAATAGGCAATAGAGTGAATCTAAAAGAAAGTAATTCTAATTTAAGCATGTAGAGATGAAACTAGTATTCAGGAACTCAATCTTAAAAAAACTTCATTCACATGGAATATAAGTACCTAAGAACCCTAAAAGTCCAACCTACTACAAATAAGTCCGAGCACGCACTCATCACCTCGTGTAGACGGACTACAATCAACATAGAAGACTCAAATCCTAAGGGGTAATTTCCCCACACAAAGATTAGGAAAGATACATACCTCAAAGACGACAACCTGGTAATCTAAAATGGACTTCTCGGGTGAAAAGGCCTCCGCACGGCTCAAACCTAATCAAAATAACTTCAAAACACAAGTAAAACTCATAAGGAACTATTCCGGATCATAAAGTCTCAATTTTTACAAAAATATAGAAAATCGAACCAAATCTTGACCCCGAGCCTGCACCTTGGAACCCGAAAAAATTTACAAAATCCGAACACTCATTCAACTACGAGTCCAACCATACTAATTTCATCAAATTTCGATACCAAATCGATGTTCAAACCCAATTATTCTCTTTAGAAAAGTTTTTGATAAAAACCCACAATTCTTCAATCAAAACATGGATTAATTCAAAAATATGAACTTCTGTAATCATATTAAAATACAAAAATTATACTTAGATACTGACCACCATGAACGGACGAGAAGAACGCCGTGAAAATCACATTAAATCAAAGCTCTAAAACTCAAGATATGCTCAAAATACAAAAATGACGTGATCTGATTTTTCTTATACTCAGGGATTTTCACATTTGCAACAAAAATGACCGCAGCTGCGCATTTCCATCTGCCATTTCCGCTTTTGCATACCATTTTTCGCACACGTGGCTCCGCAGATGCGGATCCAACTTCAAATCTGCGAAACACCAGCACCAACTCTCTTCTCCGACACTAAAATAAGCATAACTTCCTCATACGATGTCCAAATTCGACGAATTCTTTTTGCTATAGCTCGGTAATTATTATACAGATATAATTCATCAATAAAAACATAAATTGGAGCTCATGTTATTAATGTGTTACTATTGATGCTTGAGAAACAACGATGAAACATAAAAAGCGAGCCCAACACAACCCAAACCTATTTGAAGCTGACATGAGCCCCTCGCGACCCCGTCTGAACATACCAATAAGTTCAATAACCTAACACGAACCCGCTCGAGGCCTCAAACTACATCAAACAAAGACGAAATTACAAATCGCACTATGAATCGAGCTTATGAACTTTCAAATCTTCCAACTTCTAAACTCGTGCCGAAACCTATAAATTCAAGCCGGAATGACGCCAAATTTTGCAGACAAGTCCTAAATAACATCACGGAGCTGCTCCAACTCTCGGAATCACATTTTGACCCCGATATCCCAAAAGTCAAATATTGGTCAATCTCTCCATTTTCCAAACTTCAACTTTTTCCAACATTCACCGAAATGCCTCAAATTACTCTACAGACCTCCAAATCGAAATCAGGACGCACACCTAAGTCAAAAATAACCATACGAAGCGGTTGACATCAACCAAAATGCATTCCGGATCCGTTTACACAAAAGTCAAATTCCGGTCAAATTTCACCATTTATGCTCCCAAAACTAGAATCCTTCTTCCAAATCGACTCTGAATCATCCTGTAACTACTCCAAACACATACGCAGGTCGATATACACAATGTGAAGCTTCTCAAGGACTTACGCTACCGAACGGAGCTTAAATTCTCAAAATGACCGGCAGAGTCATTACATTCTCCCCCTCTTAAAACCAACGTTCGTCCTCGAACCTGCTAGGATTTGCCTCGAACTCATCCAATCACTGAATGCACGCTTCAAACATACACCCCGCGGGTGATCCCACATCATCCCAATCGATATAAGCATGATGACATCATCTCAACTGCAATTTAGCCTTTCTACCACCACTGATAAGCCTTATAACCAAAATGCTCATCTTCCGTTCATTTCCAAAGATCCCGATTCTAAATCCATACCCGGTATCAGTCTCAAACAGCTGTATCAACTCATGCCTACACCAACAAGGTACGACCACACATCATAACACACCACACATATGCCCTTAATAACACTTATGATCACAATAGCTGCCCGAAATCAACCCAGCACGGGCAATTAGCCTCATATCTGATAGAATCTCTGTTTCAAACCTCTATAACACTGATAATGGTGCAAGAAACACGAAGACCTCATAATTAGACACCCGAATCACCAAGACACAACTTACATCACCAGGCACACACCCCGCAAGCTAAAACTCAAGAAGCACAGAACGAAAATGACTAAGTATGAAAGAGAAACATATAAAGGAACTACCAAACAAGCCCGAAAGGCACAAATATCTATAAATACTAACCTACAAAATAATATAACAAGGAAATAATTAAGGCATATGAGCAAATAACAAGGATCCCATCCTGATATAACTTCTATCACGGTACATAGCCCGGTTCAAACACTTCAAATCACATGAAATCACGAGGGTCCCACCCTCCACTCTTAATCACAAATAGGATATATATCCCACCAATTGGAACTTTTCACTAGATCAATTCCTTCAACAAAATTACAACACGTTCTGGTTTTACTCACCGGTGGAGCATAAAAAAACTCACAGCTCATAACCAAAATACTCAGGAATAATCACATCAAGCTTACCATGATGAACAACAAGGACTCACTTCTAGTCTCACCACTCTCAATGATAAATAAAAAAAATGATAGACGCGGGCTACCACTCATAGAATCTCCCAACAAGAGCAAACAAGAAAATTAGAGTGCAAAGCATGAAACACTCACTCATAAATGAAGCAACAAATAAGGAACTTGTCCCAACCAGCAAAACTATAATGAAATGCAAATGGTGCCCATATGTAACAGATCAAAACATACATGTATGATAATATCTATCACAACGACCTCCAGCCTACTGTATGAAATACATCAGCGGGTCAGGTCTCCCCCTCTTGGGCGCCCTCTACTCACCTGAATAACTCGCAACGTAAAAAATCACGTTGTTGTTGTGTTTTAGAACTGATTGTAGAGCTTGGGTAAGGAATTTTTATAGGAATTTGATGTAATGTTTTGTGTTCAAGATAATATAAAGGAAGTGTTGTGTGATTAACACATCTCTTTGCCACCAAGCCTAAATGACTAAGAGTCATTTCTCCAAAAAGTGGCATGCTGCCACGTTAAAGGTAAGGTTCCTTAAACTTATCCAATTTTTTTAATTAACAATTTATTAATCTTCTACTAAACAACAATTAATCAATTACCTATGTAATTAATAATTATCCCAAATTACTTAGAATACTACTTATTTTTAATACACCCTTATACATCATACTATTATGGTCATATGATACCTTGTATAGTACTAGTCCATAAATATCGGGTATTAACGATTGGCCCGTATTTATCCCAATATGCCAAATTTCGATGAAATTTATTTCCTTCGATTTCCTTACCCCCTCACCTTCACGAATTTATTTATCACTTATTTGAAGTAGTGTAACACTTATAATCTCAAAATAATCTCATTTCTCAGCTTACGTCAATTAACTTAGGACGAAACTTTAACGTACAAAAATCCGGAAGGTAACATCTCATTTCCGAGCTTTAATCAATTTACTTATGGCATACTTCCACGTACGAAAACATGAGGTGTAACAGTATTCTCCCTTTGGAACATTCGTACTCGAATGTTGATTGATGCACTTATCATTTTCATGACTTATGTCTTCTGAATACTTTTGTATTCTCCTTGACATCTAGGAAATTGTTCTGTGAATAATTCCTAAGGCCAGGGAATTCCCCCTTTTAGGCCTCTTTCTCACACCATGACTTGTGATCGAAATCCTTCCAATCTCGTAACTGTTGCTACCTTCTATCATGCAACCTGAACGATACTGACCTTGTGAATATTGTTATACCTTATTTCATAGATCCTCTTATCCATTTATATGACTTTACTGCATATAGGTAGGTCATACTATACCATAACTCTTACTTCGATTTATCGTTACTGAGGTCTGCTACCGAACTCCAAGTTACTTTCATTACTTATCTCATATGTATAAATCTAAGTTCTTTTACGCTTCATCATTACTTGTTCTTCTTAAGAATGACGGCCTAATCTCACCTCATACCTTGTGACTTTTTTCCATCCACTGTTGATTTACCTTAATGTTGATCTATTATGTACCACCGATAACTTGATCTCTTATGTAACACTGCCACTAGGGCTTACGTCTCATTGGGGAACATCTCAAGTGATTAGACTCATCCACCTAGGGGCGATACCATGCTTCCATAATTGTATTTCATAGTATGCCAATGTGATTTACCTTACGTGGGTATTTTAATCTCGTACCATCCATGAAGTCACCTTTTTAAATCATTACTCAATTGAAGGCCCAAATATCACACTGTATCTTTCACAATACACCCTCATTCTACTACTAGGGCAGCATTTCATCTCTTCTAAATGCTATTAGTCTTAGATTCCTTTGAGTTTATTCAGGATATACTGAGCTTTGTATAACTTAGAGAAACCATCACTCTTATTGTTTTCATGGGCTTAATATTGAGGACTTGTCCATTTTTGTCACCTTCTCACTTGCCTTTTCTTATCCTTACTCATGTCTTCCTAAAACCTTGTCACTCTACCATACTTTAGCTTGTATCTGATTCCTTTATGCTTTTCTAGAACACCAAGGGAGATATCACATCGTCTCAAGCTCTTCTTTACTCTTTTAACTAGACCTCTCAATACCTAGAAAACATAGGCTGGAAGATATGTCATTGTCGACGCCGCTATCGATACTGAATCCTAGCGCTTCTAGCCTTCTATCTGAAGTATGGACTATTCCCAACCTTCTGCATCTGAGTATCTAGTATGTTTTTCACTTTTATCTTACTTACCTTAAAATCTCGCATCACATCTTATATCTCTTTCATGACCTCCCTTCCATATAGGTATAATTCATATTCGCAACTTAAAGATCTATTATAATTCTTGCACCTCTGGTGTATACCCAATCCGGTGAGAGGTTCATACAGACTTCTTATAAGGCTGACACTCCTTCTATTGGCTTCCTTGTAGAGCCATTATAGAATATGGTTATATTATCTCTCTTGCACCTCTGATATTAAGAGTGATTCAACAATGTTCTCAATCATGATGTCTATAACTTTCTGGGTCCAAAATCAGACTCCTAATTTACTTAGTTGATGTAACTCTTTATTTTCCTCTTCCTTCTGATCAACCTTTATGTAGGCTTAATCTATCTTCTGATCTGTGGCTCCTGGCATTTAGTTATTACTTTAGCCTTTCGTGGACGCTATGGAAAACCATGATACAATCTTCTAATGATTCAATCCTTTGTCTATGACCTGGACCCAATTCCTTTTTTTAACTTATACCGGAGTCTTATACGGATGATCAATAATCGAATAATTCCTTTCGTTCCATTTCAGCTTTCTTCAAATGTAAGCAATTGCTTTTCTTAGTCTTTTTGCCCCTTGTTGCGTGCATGCTTAGCTTATCTGAGTTCTCACGCATGCCAAAATTTTTGTGCAACTCATATGGTCTCGAATATTACTTTTGGTTTTACTTCCCGCTCATTAGACATGGTAGGTGCCACTTTCTTTTTGAGTGGATACAATTTTGTAGTGAGACTGTTGTTACACAACTATTTCCTTTTTAGGTCACTGTGCTTTGGTTGAAGCCTTCTTCCTTATTTACTAAGCTAGTCCTTCATTGTAGTAATTAGGGAGGACCTCTGAATCTTGTAAAGCTGCGAGCTTATCGCATCATATACTCGACAAATTTTTCGATGACCCTCCTCGCCTATAATTATCCGCGGTTACTTACCTCCACGCCCTTGTGCTTGTAGGGTTGCTTCTGAACTTGATGTTTTGACCATCTTCTCAGTGGCACTCTCTTTTATTTACGTGATACTCATATGGTTCCTTTAACTACCCCAAATCCTATCCGAATATTTCTCAAGGGTTCTGATGTCAAATCTGCGAGACTGAACTCCCCATGTTGGGGTTCCCTATGTTTACTTTACATGGTCTGTTGATTTATCGGTAACCTCTTGTCTATCCATAACTAGAATCTTTCCGAATCAACTACTAACTGCTTATTGTTCTATTCTCATATCAATACTCCGCGTAATCTTTCTTGGATTATTTCGTTTGTCGTAACTTACATCTTGCGCTGGCTCTTTATTTATCAATAACATCCCGGGCCGAAACCCTTACTTCATCTCATTAGCATCATGCTTGCATAATATTCTGGAATAGTAGCATATATGTAAGAGCTGAATAAGTTTAATCTAATTCCTTTCACATTTTTGGCATCTTTTCATATCATCGATGACCCTTACTCGCCTTGCGGTAATCCTTCTGCACCAAGGATAACAAAATTCCTCACTCGCTATGGTGACACTTAGTGTAACTAGCACACATAGTCCGTTAAACTTATCTTTGCTCATATTGCTTGCCTTAGGGAAGCGTCTCCCTGAATGACTATTCTCTGAATTCATCATAGATCTTCTTCTGTTGTCGGTTTTATTACTGTCGGAATGCAATCTGAAATTCTCATGATGCTGACTATTATCAAATCACTCAGTTCCTAATTTATGTTTAGTTTATCATGTTCACTAATCCATACTGGTTCTATTACTCTGGGGTCTAACTTTTCCTTATTGGTAATCGCATTAGAGATGCGAACTTATTTCTCAAAATGAGGACATGACTGTATGGCCTATACTCTTGTGTTGTCCTGAGGCCTCTCACCTCTCGTCTGTTCCTTCACTTGACTATAGATTCTATAATACTGTCATCTTTTGACCTACCGTTGTCATCCATGTATCATATCTTACTCATAATGCTTCATTATCCCTCTCCGTACTTCCCTGCTAACATTTCTATCTATCACTTTATTCTGAAAACTTTAACAAGACATTATTTTGCTTTTACCTCCCCTTGCTCCATCTACTGGCTCTTCGGGCTGCCTAACATTCTCTCTCTACTAGGGATGGGAGCCACACTAAGGTAATATTTATCCCTTCAAGGTTTTCGGTTCCTATCTTTATAGTACTCATGGCTAGCTGTATCTATTTTTGAGTGCTCCATCTGGGTGTCTCACAGGAAGATCTATTAGCATATTTACAATATCCTTCGGCAATGTCAACTAACGCAAACAATTCATCCACCATTTTGGGTCACTCTAACCCCAGCCGGATCCTGATATCTTGTCCTTCTCTTAAACCATATTTGTTAGCTCCCATAGAGCATAATCTTAGATTGGTGTGGCCAATTATACATACCTCTTTTACTTTTGAAGGTAACTCAAAATTCTTATATCTTTCTTCCTGAATGGTAGATAAGGATGATTTTTATTAACTGAGTACCTCGTACCCTTATTCACCTTGCTTCTTTTACTTGCTGCAACTCGTGTCTAACTTTCGATTCCATTGTTCCTTTTTACTGTAAGAGTGGATAAGTATTCTTTCCTAAAAGCTCCTTATCAAGAACCGTACACCTTTTAGTGTGAAAACCTCACATTTATTTATCATGAGCAAGATGGAAAATCGAGTTCCTCTAACTCAACGCTGCCATAGCTATATGTCTTATCGATCATATTTCTGAATGTAGGCATCGGCTTATTACAAATAGAAGTTCGGGATTTCAATTCTTATAAATGAGGTCTACCACACGAAGAAGAAAGAGTGACAGTCCTAAATTCTATGTAGCCTCCTGATTATAAGTGTGGTGCACGACACACCCATAAACAAGACTCTACTAGACATGTCTTGTAGACTCCCTAGGACAAAACTGCTCTAATACCACATTGTCACGACCCAAACCTGGGGGCGAGACCGGCACCCGGTGCCACATCTATTCTTGCTTACTAACTTGGGACTAAGGAACTCTGAACATGTGATGGCATACTTTGTCCATGGGACACATTGCAAGACAACTGCGAATGATGACTAAATATCAATATAAAGATGGGCCGACAAGGCCGTCAAAACTACTACAGTTGGCAAACCAACAAAATATACATAAAAGGCCTACCAGCCCAACATATTGCACTAAATGACATGATTTGTCTACAAACCTCTACTTATGGATATACTAGGATTGGAACAGGGCCACAGTCTACTCATAACACATATACATACATACATATATATATATATAAGATGTACATAAAGCTCTAGACCCGGCAACTCCGAAAGGCGTGGAGCTTACCAATGAAACTGAACTGAGGCAACACTTAATAAGGAGGCCTATCCATCTGTCTTTCTGAACCTGCACGCATGAAATGCAACGTCCCCAGAAAAGGGACATCAATACAAAATAATGTACCGAGTACGTAAGGCAATATACTGAAAGCTGAAACTGAACTGACAATATAATAACTGCAAGTAGCTGGAAGTCAAAGATAATATGCAGATATGCTTACCTGCTGAAACTGACTCAACTCACTCAATATAGTAAGTAAGATAGATGTCCGGCCCTATAAGGCTCAGTATATATATATATATATATATATATATATATATATATATATATATATATATATATATATATATATATATATATATATATATATATATATATATATATCTGCTCTGTTGTAGTAGGCTCGCTCATAGGTGCTCGGTCGTACTAGGCTTTGTATCTCGACCAACTGGGCTCGCTCATAGGCGCTCAACCACAGTAGGCTCGGTATATAACTTACCATATGATCAGAGGTTGCCCAATAGGGGCCTGCCCATCGATTATAGCTCGATGGTAATGAAAATACTATAATACTGTATATATAGATTCTCTGCTCTCATGATTGGAAAAAAGGAAATACTCAATTGAATATGAAGTCCCGATGAGGAAACTATTGTAACTTACGAGACTAGGAAAATATACGTAAATTCTGGGATATGAATTTTTATTTATGCCTCGTTATCAAACTTGTGTAATTACGAGATCATGAAAAATGAAGAAAGAACTTAGCCTTAACATACCTGGAGTAGGAAAAAATCCGTACAGTATCATTGGAAAAGATTTCACCATACTCCTTTAGAACCTCAAAAGTTTACGTTGCTACGGTTTTAACAATTCTCGTTGGAATTGTTTGGTTGCAAGAGGTTTGATTGAAATCTTGTAGGAATTGCTTCAAAATCACAGTGTTGTTGTGTTTTAGAACTGATTGTAGAGTTTGGGTAAGGAATTTTTATAGGAATTTGATGTAATGTTTTGTGTTCTAGATAATAGAAAGGAAGTGTTATGTGACTAACACACCTCTTTTCCACCAAGCCTAAATGACTAAGAGCCATTTCTCCAAAAAGTGGCATGCTTCCACGTTAAAGGTAAGGTTCCTTAACTTTATCAAATTTTTTATTAATTAATAATTTATTAATCTTCCACTAACCAATAATTAATCAATTATCCATGTAATTAAGAATTATCCCAAATTACTTAAAATACTACTTATTTTTAATACACCTTTATACATCATAATATTATGGTCATATGATACATTGTATGGTACTAGTCCATAAATATCGGGTTTTAACGCTTGGCCCCTCTTTTATCCCAATATGCCAAATTTCGACGAAATTTATTTCCTTCCATTATCTTACCCTCTCACCTTCACGAATTTATTTATCACTTATTTTAAGTAGTGTAATACTTATAACTCAAAATAATCTCATTTCCCAGCTTACGTATATTAACTTACGACGAAACTTTAACGTACGAAAATGCGGAATGTAACATCTCATTTCCGAGATTTTATCAATTTACTTATGGAATAATTCCACGTACGAAAATATGAGGTGTAACACTAGATCATCCTATCAAGTTGCAGATGGCTAAGGAGACCAGGAGTAAGATTTCTTTTCAGGCGACTGCCAATGTCGCCAGGCGAGTCGAGATGGTTCTTGCACAGGGAGGTCAGGGGACTGACAAGAGGCCTCGTCACTGCGGTTGGTTTAGCGGCGCCTCGTTTGGAGGCAGGAGTACTTTTTGTGGAGGTCATCCTCCCAGTACGCTTCATTCAGCACTTCAGGCATCCCACGGTGCTTCAGGTGGACGTGGCCCTCATATGCCTTATTTTGACCATCTAGCCTACAGTGCACCACTAGCTCCTATTAGTGCACCTTCGCTCCAGAGTTTTCAGGGTGGTTACTCAGGTTGACAGGGTCAGTTTCAGGGTCAACACTCATAACAGCTGAGGTCCTGTTATACTTGTGGTGATCCGAGGCATAACGCTATATTTTGCCCTCGTGCATCGAGTAGTTCACAACATCAAGATTATCGTTCCATGGTCCTGACACTGGGTGCTCCACCGCCCGCTCAGCCAGCTAAAGGTAGGGTTCAGGCTGCCAGAGGTGGTGGTCAGGTCGTTAGAGATGGAGATAAGGCCAGCCAGCTAGGGGCCGTCTTAGAGATGTAGTTTAGAGTGGTGGGGCCCAGCCCCGATGCTATGCTTTTCTAGCCATGCCCGAGGCTGAGTCATCTGACGGTGTTATCACAGGTACTTTTTCAGTTTGCAGTAGAGATGCTTCCGTTCTATTTGATCTGGGTTCTACTTACTCCTATGTGTCATCCTATTTTGCTTCATATTTGGTTGTGCCTCGTGATTCATTAACTGCTCCTATGTATGGTAGATTTCGATGTTATATTGGGTATGGATTGGATGTCACCTTATCACGATATATTAGATTGTCACACTAAGAAATTGACCTTAGCCTTGTCGGGGTTGCCTCGATTAGAGTGGAAAGGGACTCCTAGCCATTCTACCTGCAGGGTTATCTCTTATATAAAGGCTCGGCGTATGGACGATAAGGGATGTCTAACTTATTTGGCTTATGTCTGCGATTTTAGTGCAGTGGTTCCTTCTATGGATTCAGTACCAGTTGTCCGTGAGTTTCCAGAGGTGTGTCCTACAGACCTGCCGGGGATGCCACCCGACAAGGACATTTATTTCTATATTGATTTGGGTGCGGGCACTCAGCTCATTTCTATTCCTCTATAATGTATGACCCCGCTTGAGTTGAAATAATTGAAGGAGCAGTTGTATGATTTGCTTGATAAGGGCTTCATTAGACCTAATGTCTCGCCCTGGGGTACACCTGTGTTGTTCGTGAAGAAGAAGGATGGGTCGATAAGGATGTGCATAGATTATCGGCAGTTGAACAAAGTCACCATCAAGAACAAGTATCTGTTGCCAAGGATTAATGACTTATTTGATCAACTTTAGGGGGCCAAAGTATTTTCGAAGATTGATTTGAGTTCTAGCTACCATCAGTTGAGGATTAGGGCATCTGATGTCCCTAAGACAGCTTTTCGGACTCGGTACAAGCATTATGAGTTTCTACTAATGTGCTTTGAGTTGACAAATTCCCCAGCAACATTTATGGATTAGATGAATCGAGTGTTCAAGCCTTATTTGGAATCCTTTGTGATTGTGTTTATTTATGATATCTTGATCTACTCCCGCGGTCGAGAGGAGCACGATCAACATCTTCGGATTGTACTTCAGACTTTGAGAGACAGCCAGTTATATGCCAAGTTTTAAAAGTGCGAGTTTTGGTTGGATTCAGTCGCTTTCTTGGGGCACGTGGTATCACCGGAGGGCATTCAGGTAGACCCTAAGAAGATTGAGGTAGTTCAGAACTCGCCTAGACCCTCTTCAGCCAATGAGATCTAGAGCTTCTTGGGTTTGGCAGGCTATTATTGTCAGTTTGTGGAGGGGTTCTTATCTATAGCAGCCCCATTGACCAGGTTGACCCAAAATGGTGCCCCGTTCAGATGGTCAGACGAGTGTGAGGCGACAGAAGCTCAAGATTGCTTTGACTACGACACCGATGTTAGTGTTAGTGTTTCCCACAGGTGCAGGATCTTATACGATATATTGTGATGCGTCTCGTGTTTGGCTCGGTGCAGTATTGATGCAAGATGGCAGGGTAATTGCATATGCACCGCGGAAGCTAAAGGTTCATGAGAAGAATTACCCTGTCCATGACATAGAGTTGGCAACCATTGTTCATGTGCTGAAGATTTGGAGGCACTACCTTTACAGCGTGTTGTGTAAGGTTTTCACGGATCATTGGAGCTTTTAGTATTTGTTCAAGAAAAATAATCTCAATTTGAGACAGAGGAGGTGGTTGGAGCTATTGAAGGACTATGATATCATTATTTTGTATAATCCTTGGAAAGCCAATATGGTGGCCGATGCTTTGAGTAAAAAGGTAGCGAGTATGAGTAGCCTTGCATACATTCCAGTCGGTGACAACTTCTTGCATAAGATGTTCAGGCTTTGGCCAATCAGTTTGTGAGATTGGATATTTCGGAGTCCAGTCGTGTCCTAGCTTGTACGGTCGCTCGCTCTTCCTTATTTGAGCACATCAGGGAGCGACAGTATGACGACCCTTGTTTTCTGGTCATTAGGGACACAGTTCAGCACAGTGGTGCCAAGCAAGTTGCTACTGGATATAATGGAGTTTAGAGGATGTAGGGTCATGTTTGTGTGCCTAATGTTGATGCACTTTGTGTGTTGATTCTTAGAGAGGCCCACAGTTCTCGGTATTCTATTCACATGGGCACCGCCAATATGTATCAGGACTTGCGGCAGCATTATGGGTGGAGGATAATGAAGAAGGACATATTTGCATAAGAGACATGGTGGTTTGCTTCAGAAGTTAGAGATTCCTGAGTGGAAGTGGGAGTGTATCACTATGGGTTTCGTTGTTAGACTCCCACAGACTCAGAGGAAGTTCGATGCAGTATGGGTTATTGTGGACATGCTGACCAAGTCAGCGCATTTCATTCATGTGGCAGTTACCTATTCTTCAGAGCAATTGGTAGAGATTTATATCTGCGAGATCGTCCCTCTTCACGGTGTGCGCGTGTCTATCATTTTTATCGAGGTACGCAGTTCACCTTTCACTTTTATAGATCACTACAACGTGAGCTGGGCACGCGGGTTGAGTTGAGCACAATGTTTCATCCTCAGACGGATAGATGATCTGAGCAAGCTATTTAGATATTGGAGGATATGCTTCGCATATGTGTTATAGACTTCAGATGATCGTGGGATTAGTTCTTGCCACTTGCAGAGTTCTCTTTCAACAATAGCTACCAGTTGAGCATCCAGATGGCTCATCTTATGCTTTAGAACCTAATTCTGCACTATAAAGCCTTAAATACCTCATTTTAGCCTTTCTTGATTTGCGTGCGCAGTTTGGGCTTTTTTTCGGAAAGCTTTTATGTTAAAAACTGAGAAAAATATGAAATTTTTGGCTTAAAATCCATTTGAGTTGATTCAGTCAATGTTTTGAGCAAACGGACTC
This sequence comes from Nicotiana paniculata, assembly GCA_005239505.1. Lineage (NCBI taxonomy): Eukaryota > Viridiplantae > Streptophyta > Magnoliopsida > Solanales > Solanaceae > Nicotiana > Nicotiana paniculata. Next base: position 49,663 of record ML344924.1, on the reverse strand, counting down.
AGATTCGTGTTTTGGCGGTCCTGGTGGGCCCGTATCATGATTTAGGACTTGGCATATAACCGGAATCGAATTTAGAATTTGATAAGTATGGATTTTGACCTCTTATTTGCTCTCTTTTACTTGTGTTTTAGGTAAAAAAATGCTTAAAGGTATTCCCAGAAACTAACGAAATGTGCTTGCTTACAGGAATTTTGCAATATGAGCGAAAGGAATTAAAATCAACTCAAAAAGGAGTCAAAAGATGAACAAAAACCAAAATAGGACAAAAAGGCCAACTGTGCGGACCGCATGATTTTGTATGAGGCCGCAAAAGAAAGTTCAGAGACTTGGATTTGTGCAACTCAAGAAGTGCGGACCACAAAAATATTGTGAGGCTACAAAAGTCATTGTGCGGCCGCATTCAATATTATGCGGTCCGCAAGAAATGAGAATCAAAGATTTGGCATTTGGGAAAAATGAAGGAGTGCGGACGCACGAAAATTGTGCAGCCGCAGGATGTCAAGCGCGGTCGCACGCACAATTGTGCGGTCCGCAGGAATAAAGATTCAGAGAGTTAGTTCAAGTCCAAGGTCAAGGAAGTGCAGACTGCATTACTTTTATGCGACCGCTTAATCAAGAGCGCGACCACACTCAGATTTGTGCAGTCCACGAAAGTCTAGCAAAAGCCAGAACTCAAAACCAAGATTGCATACCGCACCATAATTATATGTCCTCATAACCAAGTGTGCGACCGCTCTAAGAATTATGCGGCCGCACAATCTCCGCAGGGGCATTTTTGTCAGATATTTTTAGCTTAGTATAAATAGAACATTTTTTCATTTTTAAGTTAAGTTATGCTTAGGAAAGCACCTGTGACGATTTTGTTTACTGAGTTTGGAAACTTTGTACTACATTCATCTCTAAACACTACATTTTCATTCCATAATCTAATATTATGGATTCTATCTTCAATTCTTCTTTAATTTCTTCAATTTCCAAGTTCTTGATTGGGTTAGTGATATTTAGCCTAGTTCTTTCTAGAACTTAAGAATTAATGGTTTTAAGCATTAATTCATGCCTAAATGACAGTCTCTACTTGAGAAAGTGGGACTAAGTCTAGGAAAACTAGGCTAACAAGGAATTGGGGTGTGATGACCCAAAAGGTCATCCCGTATATTTCTAGCTAAGTCTGTGTTTCCAGGTTGTGAAAACCTCCTTCTATATCACCTCGATTTGTGTGCACATCCCGCGCATGTAGCCGGGAAGCCTTTATGTGAAAAACTGATAAAAATGATAATCTTATATTAGAAATTTGAATAAAGTTGACTTCGGTCAACATTTTTGGTAAACGGACCCGGACTCGTGATTTGACGTTCCCTAAGGGTCCGTAGGAAAATGTGGGACTTGGGCGTATGACCGGAATCGAATTCCGAGGTCCCAAGTCCGAGAAATGAATTTTAAAAAAAAATTGTTTTCTGAAAATAAAAGAGGTTTTTGAAAATGAAATTATATGTGAAACATGTGGTATCGGGCCTGTATTATGGTTCTGGAGCCTGGTACAGGTTCGACATAATATTTGTGCCATATTTATGAAGTTTGGTAAGAAACGGACTTCATTAGATGTGATTCGGACTGTAAATGCAAAATTTAATGTTTAAAGAAGGTTTGAGGAATTTCATTGATTTTTGGTTTAATTCATCGTTTTATTGTTGTTTTATGTGGTTTGAAACCTTGAGAGAGTCCGTGTTAGGTTATAAGACTTAATCGTGCCTTTAGATGGGGTCCGGGGGGCCTCGGGTGTGTTTTGGATGGGTTTCGGGTCCATTTTCCTTATTTTTGAACAGCTGAAATTTGCCTTCTGGTTTCCTTCTATGCGATCACATAGGAGTAGTCGCGATCACATAGTGTCTCTTTAGGCAGCCCAGTTTTTCTAAATCGCGACCGCATAGTCTACGCGATCGCATAACTTGTAGACTTCACTCTACGCGATCGCAGACACACGTTCGCGATCGCGGAAGTATATTTTCCTCTTCTTCGCGATCGCATCTTCACAATCGCGATCGCACAATGCTATTTTGGCAGTGGCCATTTCTTCTTCTATGCGATCACAATATTTGGCCCGCGATCGCATTGAACAAAAAGGTACCTGGGCAGTTTTTCCCTTTCCTCTTCGCGATCGCAAACCATATTTTACGATCGTGATTCATTACACGCCTGGGCAGAATATAAGTTTACCAAAAATCAGGGTTTCACCATTTTTGACATATTTTGACTTCTAGAACTCAGTTTTGGGCGATTCTTTGAGGATTTTTCACACAAATCTAATGGGTAAGTGTTCTTCCACTATAAATTATATTTCATGAATTAGTTCTTATTTTTATCATTTAATTTGTGTTTTGGGTTGAGGGAATTGTGAGTTTTGAAAGAAAAGTTCTAAAATGTAAAATCATGATTTGAAAGACCAAATATTATCGTAATTGGATAAATTTAGTATGGGTGAACTCGTATCAGAATGGATAATCGGAATTTGTAAAATTTGTCAGGTTCCGAGGTGCAGGCCCAGGGGTTGACTTTTGGGTCGATTTTAATAATTTTGTAAAGTTTGAAACTTTATTATTCAGAATAGTTCCTTATACGTGTTATGTGTACTTTGAAGTTGTTTTAGTTGATTTTTAAGCCGTCCAGAGGTCTTTTCGCCCGAGAAGTTCACTTTGGAGTACCGGGTTGTTGTCTTTGAGGTAAGTATCTTGCCTAACCTTGTGTGGGGGAACTACCCCTTAGGATTGCGTCTTATTTGTTGATTGTAGTCTGTGTATATGATTTGGCGAGTGCGTACTCAGACTTATTTGTCAATAGATTGGCATTTTAGGATTCGTAGGTTCTTACGTTACCTATATATAAGATGTAATTATTACATTTGATCCTTGGTTGTTAATTTCATCCTTTCCTGCTTAAATTAGAATTACATGCTTTTGGATTCCTTTGTTGGCTATTTGATCTTAATTGACTTAATTGAATATCTTGCTGCTCTCATCTTCATGCTATACTTGCTTCCTAAAACTGCCAAATAACTATACTAGTGATATCTAGCTTTATAGTTGTTTAGCCGTAGTTAGAATATCCGTTTGTTGGTGTCAAGCATGCCCGTGAGTCTTACATTGTGCTTTATATAATATTCCCCTTATGTGCTACTTGGACCTAGTTGATAAACATTTATGTTGTTGGTGTTTTCTTGATGTTGCCTATCATTGGGCTCTTGTTTGAGCTGTGCTTTATTTCGTAACGTTAATTGTTTAGGAGAGATTGGTTATAGTTGTTTCCCTTGCCGGGATGGTGTTGTTTTCATTGTTGACTCCCTTGTCGGGATGGTATGATTTCTATTGTTGTTTATAGTGTTAATAATACTATTTGCGTTGTTGACTCCCTTGCCGAGATGTTGTGATTTATGGTTCTTATTGTTGATTTCCGGATGCTGTGATTTATGGTTCTTATTGTTGATTTTACTTGTTAAATTGTGGTTTATGTTATTTTAGCACGAGGGGACATTCCGTGCAGAGTGTTTATTTATTTATTACACGAGGGGACATTTTGTGCCGAGTGTTTGTGAGGTTATGCACGAGGGGACATTCAGTGCCGAGTGTTTATTTATTTATTGCATGAGGGGACATTCTGTGCTGAGTGTTTGTGAGGTTATGCACGAGGGGACATTCAGTGCCGAGTGTTTATTTATTTATTGCATGAGGGGACATTCTGTGCTGAGTGTTTGTGAGGTTATGCACAAGGGGATATTCCGTGCCGAGTTTTTATTTATTTATGGCACAAGGGGACATTCTGTGCCATGTTTGTGTTATTTTAGCACGAGGGGACATGCCTTGCCGTTTCTATTTATTTATTGTGAGGATGAGAGTAAAAACACAAAGGGTGATGCCGTGCACTTGTCTTTGCATTATTATTTCCGTTGTTCCTGTTTGATATTTACTGCACTTGTTTAAGAGTTAATATTCCATTGTTTTAATTTGGATATTCATACTAATCTCTTACTACATTTATTGGCAAGATTTGATATTTCTCCTGTACTGCATGGCAATTTCGGAATTAAGGAATGAGTTCTGGTGGATAAATCTTGAGGAGATTTTGATCAAGGGATTTTATTGAAAAGTATTATTGAAAAAAAGTAATGGTTTCGAAATGATTATACTTGAATGACTTTTACATCGGAGGTATATTTGAAAAGCACTAGTCTTGCCTAAAATGATATTTGGAAGTCATTTATTGGGAAAGCATCTTTGGGAAGTTTCGTATTTTGAAAGAAACTATGTTTTACGTAATTCTCTCTATTAAATATACTTATATCTACTTTTGGAGAAAGTATGTTTCAAAGGAAACTCTTCCATACTAAAATGATTTTATTTGTAAAAGTTTTTCATATGGACTGTTAATTAAAGATTTCTACCAGTTATGGATTTTAATGGCTAAGGCCTGATGTGTACAAACCGACGTGGAGTTGAGTTATTGGTGTTCTCTATTGTGTTGTGTTTCCTTTCGATTCGGCTTGTTTTACTGTCCATCTTTCTGTGTATTTTTGTGTTGTTTCGTGATTGATCTCTATAATTTCCTTCCGCTTTATCTTTTCATTGTTGTAAATTATTCCGTGAAGTCTTAGATAGATGTAACGTTCGGTCATTTCTATATTCATGTTATTTATTTTGTAGGCCAGTGGTGTCTTGATTAGTCCTCGTCAGTACTCCACCGAGGTTAGTCTTGATACTTAATGGACACCGCTGTGGTGTGCTCATACTACACTTCTGTGCATTTTTGTTTGCACAGATCAAGGTTTTTGTTAGTAGCTGCGCGGATGATTGACGAGGAGACTCAAGGTAACCTGCTGCTGCGTTCGCAAGCTTCGGAGTCACCTTCCTGTTTTTATTCAATTGTTGTAATTATTCCCAAGCAGTTGTATTTAGAATTTGTAGAAGATTCGTTGAGCTTATGACTTTTATTACTGGTATTGGGAAAGTTTGTACATTTTGTTGAGATTCTATATCGGGACTGTTAGTTTTCCTTTTATTATTGTGTTATTTAGTAACTGTTAGGATTACCTAGTCCCTAAGACTAGGTGCCATCACGATACCCAACGGAGGGAAATTTGGGTCGTGACAAGTTGGTATCAGACCTCTAGGTTCATAGGTGCTACGAGTCATAAGCGAGTTTAGTAGAGTCTTGCGGATCGGTACGGAGACGTTTGTACTTATCTTCGAGATGCTACGGAACTATTAGGACAATTTCACTTCCTTCATTCCTATTGTGCGAATTGCTTTATCTTGAAGTTTGAAATTATCGATCCATTCTTTGACTGACGAAGAGAACACGAGCTGCGGCCCTGATGATTGTTATCCCAAAGCAAACCTTGCAATGGTCAGAGACAGAGGCCAACGAGGAGTACGTGTCCCAGTTAAGATGCCTACTGGAAAAACCGTTGAGGAGTCGCCAGTAGTTCTAGTTGGGGGACAGGTACTGGGGGTGCCTGTTGCTACCCCGGAATTCAGTAGGCCTGGGCATAGTTTTGAGTATAATTGGTGCGTTTACTCAGGCAGGGTTGATTCTAGTGCACCAGTTGCTTCACATATAAGGGAAGGAGTTCAGAATCCCACCGTCTGCACTCTAGAGAAGCGAGATCATATTGGTCAGCTTCCAGTTGTCATGGCAGCACAACATGTGGTTTAAGTTCAGCCCGTGGTTAAGGCAGAAACATCGGAGGAAGAGCACCTTGGGATTTAGAGGTACTGGAAGTACCACCCTCCTATCTTTCATTGGATGGGCGACAGATGGTACCTAGGGTTTCCTGGAAGAGTGTCACTATATTATTCATACTTCGGGTATTGTGGAGACGAGCGGGATTGCTTTTGTCACGTCTCAGGTTTAGAGTAGTGGGTTGATCAGTGGTGGCGGCATATGAGTTGGGGTAACCTGGCCGAGTTAGCTTCACTAGTATGGATTCAGTTTTCGGATATGTTTTGAGGAAGGTTGCACCTCAGTTCCTTCAGGATGTACGCGCGTGGAGTTTGAGCAGTTGCGTCAGGGTGCTATTGTTTAACAAAAGAATTAGATCCTTTGACCAAAGCTAATTCTATGATGAACACGGGTTACTGATAATCAAGGAAATCATACTAAATAAAGAGAAACAAGTAATAGATAATATTGCAAAAATATAGAAAAGCAAAGTAGATTATATTCGAAAATCAGATGTCCTTACAAGCTATATTTCCTTCCTTTATATAGCAGGTTTCTTAATATAAGATTTGGTTCTTGCAATAATTTCTCATTAATGAATAATTATTTCATTAATGAGGTGTTACTGAGGGCAACCGTAACTGTTATGTGAAGGTTACATAACGTCTGGGCTTTTTATTGGGGATTTCTGAATCTATCCGTAACTCTATCTAGATTCACTCTCACCGTGTCCCTTCCTTGTCTCGATTAGAGCAAGTTTACCGTGGCTGATGAGCTCGAGGGTTTATTGAATAGTGCCTCTTTGTTCTGTAAGTCTTCAAAGAATCACATCCAGCTGTCGCGTTCTCCTGTGTCCACATAACTGGTTGAGTTGTCAAGAGTTGGCTTACGTGTGAAACTTTTTTTCTTATCAATACAGATAGTCCCCCCACTTACCATATACTTATCGATTAATATTTGGTAAGTGGATACTCATTTATGGCGGAAATATTTTGCCGCCGCTTTGCCTCGAAACATCGTATTTTTTATGAACATAGGCGTCATTTGTCACTTCCATTTAATGCTCATACCACATGTCCTTCTCGGATTGGTTCTGCAATTACTCGGCACCTTTTAGGGCTTTTTGCAGCTGCGTCAGTCCCAAAGTGACACCTTTAATTATGATTTTTCATCATTATTTTTCCCATTTTTTACGGTCGTCTTCAAGTATAAATACCCTTCTTCCTTTATTTACTTCCACGAAACATTTTATAACTTGTATCCTTTATTCCTAAAGAATTTTCCATTGCCTTTGTAAACATGTCTTCATCAAATCAGCCTAAAAGAATAATAGATGTGGAAAAATTAACACCTTCTTATGCCCCGAATAGGAGTCGGAGGGGTGGTAAATTAAGGAGTCTAGGATCCACTCCTTCCAGAGGTTCTTCTTTCTCACATATAATTTCTCCTCCTTCCACTAGGTCTTTAGTTTCTCCTAGGTCTAAGTCTTATCGTTCTTCATCTAGAGGTAAAGACGATCATCTTCGTGAACCTAAAGTTGATGAAATTATTCCTGCTAAATTTTTCTTTACTAGGGAAAACCCAGTTCTTGTAGTCCAGTCTTCTTCTTTAGACAGTGTTGAGAGGTATTCAACCCTTATTACTGAGGGCCATATTTCCATGGTTCGTAGGGATTGTTCTTGGAGGTCTGATTTTCCTGTTTATGTTCCGAACGATAATCAAAGAATAACGTCTTATAAGACGGGTTATTCTTTTGTTTATACGCATCCTTTTACACTAGGGTTTAGACCTCCCATTAATCCAGTCATAATCGAGTTATGTCGTTTCTTCGATATTTGTTTGGGATAAGTTGGTCCGCTTGTGTGGCGAGTGGTCGCGTGTCTTAGGAGTTTAACTTCCTTATCCTCAATTCCTTTTACTTTTAACCATCTTATTCATCTTTACACTCCTTTCATGTTTCGTCAAGGGGTTTTTACTCTGGCTGCTCGAAGTAAGAGAGTGTTGGTAACCCTTGATGATGACAAGGACAGGGGTTGGTACCTCCAGTATGTTGTTGTTCCCACTGCTGGTTTAGTGGGTGAAGAGAATATTCCCTTCTCTGAGAAGTGGAATCGTGCACGTAAGTACATTTTTGGTTCGCATTTGTTTTTCTTTGAGATGTTTTATTAACACCGTATCTATTTCTTCTTCTTCCAGTAATCATGGGTACTGTTGAGAATTTCTCTGGTATCCGTGACTGGGTAGAAAAATTGTTGTCTGTCGCTCCATTAGAAGAAAGGTCTTGGAAGTACTTCGCTGGGAAGTACGGTTGGCATGTAAAGACCCACGGTAAGTGAAATTTTTTACTTATTTTCTTTCTAGAGCCTTCTTTTATTCTCACTTAATCTTCCCCTTTTTGATAGGGTTTTCTGCCCGTGGGGTGTCTGCTTCGTCTGTTCCAAAGATGTATCTGGCCCAGGCCCAAGAGATTATTGTTATTTCGTCTTCCTCGAAGAGGAAAGTGGGTGAGTCCCGTTCTGAAGAAGAAGAAGAAGAAGAAGAAGAAGAGGAAAAGGAGGGTGCTTTGGTGCACATGTCATGGAGAAGGTGGGTGGTTTTGGACGACGAGTCTACACCCATGACTTTGCCTTCCGTGTCTGCAGTTAGACCCTTAACCTCTGAAAACGTTTCACAGTCCACTGTTCATGATTCTGTTGAGGACTTGTTCCATGAAGGTTTTGATCTTGCTCCTAATGATGTTCCTTTAGATACTTTTTTTCCTAACTCTTTCAGAGAAGATGTTTCATCGAATCCTCGTGTTTCCTCCGCTCCTTTAACTTTTACAATTTTTGCCGGATCTTTACCTGCGGTTTCCTCAATTCTTCAATCTTCCGTGCCTACTATTTTACCCGTGACTTCTTCAGTTCCCCAACCCACAGTGCCTGCTACTGTCCCATCCGTGCTTGCTTCCATGCCTTCCATTAGGGAGGTAGGGTCTTCCAGCAGGGAGATGCGGAGGGTGATGATAGATGTTCAATCTGAGGGAAGTCTTTTCAAAAAGACGGATGAGCCCGAGGTATGGCTCAAACCTTTGATAGGTCCCACGGAGAAAACCAAACTAGTTAGCCATACAACCCTTACTTGGGCCAATGAAGTGGTGCATACCTTCTTGAAGGTACGCTGCAATTCTATTTCCACATGTGAATTTTACCATGTCTAAATAATTTATCATATCGAATTGGTTTGCTTCTTGTAGATCAACCTTATTAGTATGGAGCTTATGAAGAGGATCTCGAATTCAGATCAGGAAACAAGAGAATTGCAGGCTGATCTTGGTAATCTAAGGGCACAATATGATAGCTTGAGAATTGATATGGACGCCTTAGAGGAGGAAAGGAATACCTTGAAAAGACAACTGACGATTACGGCAACGGGACTGGCGGTGGAGAAGGCTTCTTCAAACTAGGCTGATAAGGATAAAACCATTCTGGAATCCTCATTTGCTGAATAACTGTCTCAAGCCTTAGAGGAGATCAGGAACTTGAAGGATTTGCTAGGGTAGAAGGAGGTATATTTTGCGAGCTCGTACAATCACTCTCCCGGACCCAAGAAGAATTGTTTAATGCGTTTAATAGAGTCCAAATTTTGGAGGAGTCCATCATACCTCTGAGGACTGCCCATGAAGCTGCTGAAGCGGAGAAGGATGTGTTAAAAGCCGAGCTTCAAATTTGGGCAAAAGATTATAACGATCTTGAAGAAGCGGCTGTTGCTGATGTAAGTTGGGCGTATATGAATTCTCGCCTTGATATATTGACATAGATGCGTCAAGAAGGTTTCGACCTTAGCGCTACAATAGCTAAAACTAAAGAGGTTATGGAGAAGACTCAACAAGGTCTTAATCTTTCTCCATCTGATGGTAAAACTTCTGCTGCTCGTGCCTCTTCGCCTCAAGTTGCTCCTGTTCCTCCTTTTAATGAAGAAGTCATCCCTCCTCCATAAGAACATTAAAGTATTGATTCTCCTTGTTGTTTTTTTATTGGATTAGTGGTTACCCCCAGCTCCATCGGGGGTAAATTTGGATCTTTGAAGTCCCCAACTGACAACTTAGGGGCACAAAAATGTAATTATTATATGCGACTAATACTAGTTAGTACTTAGTTCTTACTTAGCCGCTCTTTTTGATATGAATGCAATTTATTACTTTTTTGTTTCGAGCTTCTGTTTTGCTCTTAAGTCTTTTGCATGTCTTGATTTTTGAGGTTTTTAGTTTTACCTCTAAACTTTCGCATGAAAATGCTAAAATAACTCGAACCTTTTTATAGTAGGCACGGTGTTTGTACAAACTATAAGCCTTTGCTTATGATAGGATTTATTTATAAGATAGGGCCCTTTTTTATTGATGCTTAATGAATAAGACGTCTCAACTACATAGTAATGCAATAGAGTGATAGGAATTTTTCACATGTTTAGAAATTCTTCTAAGGGAAGTTTTTTGTTTGAACTTCCACGACATTTTACATGTGTTTATCATTATCGTCTAAGACTCATGTTGCAACTGTTTTTATTTGACAGATTTGATATACAGTTGTATTTCGTAACTGTTTTTCATAGGTAACAATTTTTTCGAGTAAATACAAGGGAGCAACTGTTTTTCATTAGTAACAGTTATTATAAGAATTGGGGTTTTTACCCGCAATTGTTTTTGTTGGAAATAGTTTTCTAATAAGTACGAGGGAAATGTTTTCTTATCCGTAACTGTTTTACTTGATAACAGTTTTCTGAACAAATACAAGGATTTTGATGTTTCATCCATAACTGTTTTATTTGATAACAGTTTTCTATATGAGTACAAAGATTTCGTAACTGTTTTTAATCATAATAGTTTTTGAATGAGTAGACTGATGATGATCTTTTACCCCTAACTGTTTTTGTTACAGCAGTTTTGAATAAGTATAAAGATGTACATTTCTTCCTCGTGACTAATACTTTGCCTTTCAACCTGAACATGTTCGAAGGTTTTTTGCATTTTTGCATTAGGTTTTGTATTTGGATGACTCTTTTGATGTCTTTTGATTCTGCTTGTATCACTTGTCTTGTTGGGTAGATGGGACTTCAGGCTCGAGCTTTTGACTTTCTGATAGTCTTCTTTGCTTCGTCTTAGCCTTCCATACTGTATAGTCCCCCAAGTGTTTGAGCTTTGAAGAATGACATCTTGAGCACTTGATTATTCCTTCCTTGTGGTCATTTTCCTGAAAAGGAAAAATATTTCGGACTCGAAGGTATATAGTTTTTTAGATGATGACTGCTTAACCCTTTAAAACGTCCATCAGAAAGTGTAACCCTAGACCGGGAATTGTGTTATTTCCTCGCGTCTTTGCAAGTCTAATATCATCATCAGGTGATAGGTTAGCTTTATGCCTATCATCTAAAAAAGTTAGTAAAAGTTTTAAATGTTCAAAATAAAATTGAACGAGTGATACCTGACTGGGGGTACTTCTTTTCCTTAGAAGTAATAATCCTTCAGATGGATGGCGTTCCAGCTTGTTGGTAGAATTATGACGTCCATAGCTTCTAACTCATAGGCGCCCTTCCCAGCTATGCCTCGGACTTTGTAGGCCCTTCCCAGTTTGGATTTAGCTTTCCTGCTCCTGCTTCCTTCGTTGATTGAAAGACTTTTTTGAGGACGAAGTCCCCAGCCTTGAAGTACTGAAGATGGGCTTTGCGGTTATAGTAGCGCTCAATTATTTGTTTTTGGGCTGCCATCCGTATTAATGCTGCTTCCCTTCGTGGTTCGAGCAGGTCCAGATTAGTCCTTATTTCATCGTGGTTTGCTTCTCCCGTAGCTTTCATGAACCTTATGCTTGGCTAGCCAATTTCCACATGTATTAAAGGCTTCTGAACCATAGACACGTGCGAATGGAGTCTCTCCCGTGGCTATTTTTGAAGTTGTTTTGTATGCCCATAGCACCACTGGTAACTCGTCAGGCCAATTTCCCTTAGCTTTATCTAGTCACTTCTTCAGGTTGCTGACGATGATTTTATTCGTTGATTCCTCTTGACCGTTAGCCACGGGATGATATGGTGTTGAAGTCATCCGTTTGATTTTCCAGTTTTCGAAGAATTCTGTGATTTGCGAGCCTATGAATTGTGGGCCATTATCACACATGATATCCCTTGGTATACCAAAGCGACATATTATGTTTCGCCATAAGAAGCTTTTTACTTCCTTTTCTCGCACTTGTTTGAATGCTTCTGCCTCTACCCATTTTGTAAAGTAGTCGGTTAATATAAGTAAAAACCGTACTTGTCCCTTAGCCGGGGGAAGAGGTCCTACTATGTCCATACCCCATTTCATAAAGGGCCATGGTGATATAACTGGATGTAATAATTCTGCTGGTCGATGCATGTTATTGGCGAACCTTTGGCACCTATCACATTTAGATACGAAGTTCTCAGATTCTTCTTCCATCTTGGGCCAATAATACCCAGCTCTGATTAAGGTTTTTACCAAGGATCTTGCTCCTATATGATTTCCACAGTGTCCTTCATGGACTTCTTTCATCACAAACTCTGTTTGGTTAGGTCCGAGGCATTTAGCTAGGGGTCCTCCGAACATCTTGCGATAAAGTGAGTTGCGAATAAGGCAGTACCGTGCAGCTTTGCGGCAAAGTGCTTGAGCTGCTTTCCTGTCTTCGGTATGGTGCCATTCTGCAAAAAATTAAGAATTTCATTTCTCCAGTCATAGGTTAAGTTGTTGAAAGTTACCTCATTCCTGTCCTGGTATATCGTTGAGTGGAATAGATGGACGACAATTGCATTTTCTTTGTTTGTTACTTCCGTGACTACTACGAGGTTAACTAATACATCTACTTCTGCATTTTCCTCTCTAGGTAATTGTATTACCTTCCATGTTTTGAATTGTCTCACGGGCTCTCGTGTTTTTTCAAGATACTGTTGTATTCGAGTCTCTCGAGCGATGTAAGTTCCCTGCATCTGATTTACTACCAGTTGGGAGTCGCTGTTGATCACGATTTGCTCAATTGAGAGTTCCCGTGCGAGTTCAAACCTTGCAATAACAGCTTCGTACTCTGCTTCATTTTTAGTTATAGGATAACACTTGATAGCTTGCCGTGTCTTTTCACCTGTGGGCTATGCCTAAGCCGGCACCTTTTATATTTGAGGAGCCATCGGTGAATAGGGTCCATAGACCCGGATTAGCACCGTTAAAAAGTTGTAACTCTTTTCTACTTCAGGGATAATGCTATTACTAAAGTCAGGAACAAAATCAGCTAGTATTTGAGACTTAATTACAGTCCTACGCTGATAGATTATTTCACGCTCACTTAATTCTATGGCCAACTTGGCTAATCTTCCAGATAATTCTTGTTTATGCAGAATATTTCTTAAAGGATATGAAGTCACAATTGTGATTGGGTGACACTGAAAATATGGTCGTAATTTTCTAGATGCCATTATTAAAGCTAAGGCTAATTTTTTCAGATTTGGATATCTAGTTTCAGCATCTAGCAAAGTTTTACTTACATAGTAGATAGGTGATTGCTTACCTTTTTCTTCTCTTACCAGTACTGCACTTACAACAATTTTTGAAACAGCCAGGTAGATGTACAATCTTTCCCCTTCTCTTGGCTTTGAAAGCAGCGGTAGTTTCGATAGATAAATCTTCAGATTCTTGAGGGTTTGCTGACATTCTTTAGTCTATTAGAACTGATTCTACTTCTTGGGAACTGAGAAGAATTTAAAACCTTTTTCAGAAGACTTAGAAATAAATCTTCCCAAAGTTGCTATTCTCCCTGTTAGTCTTTGAACTTCTTTTTTATTTGTTAAAATATCAGGTATTTCTTCTATAGCTTTAATTGGAGCGGGGTTTATCTATATTCCTCTGTTCGATACAAGGAAACCCAAAAATTTACCTGATTTCACTCCAAAAGTGCATTTTTCTGGATTTAGCTTCATATTATACCTGCGTATAATATCAAAAGTAGTAGAGAGATGCTGGAAATGGTCTTCGACTTGTGTTTATTTTACCAACATATCATCAATATAAACTTCCATCGTCTTTCCAAGATGTTCTTGGAACATTTTAGTCACCAACCTTTAATAGGTGGCTCCAGCATTTTTCAAGCCAAAAGGCATAACTTTATAACAGTAAGTCCCACTGTTAATAATGAAGGAAGTTTTTTCCGTATCTGAGGGATCCATTTTAATCTGAATAACCAGAATATGCATCTAGAAAGCTTAATAATTCATGACCTGCAGTGGCATCAATCATTTGATCTATATGTTGTAATGGGAATGAATCTTTGGGGCATGCTTTATTTAAATCAGTATAATCTACACATACCCTCCATTTTCCATTCTTTTTAGGTACCACCACAACGTTAGCTAGCCAGTTAGGGTACTTTACATCCCGTATCGAACCAATTTTCAAGAGTTTTTGAACTTCTTCGTCAATCACTTGGTTCTTGAATGGTCCTTGCTTTCTTTTTTTCTGTTTAACAGGTAGTAAGGATGTATCTTCATTTAGTTTGTGAGTCATCACCTCTGGCGGAATACCTATCATATCTGAATTGGACCACGGAAAACAGTCTGCATTAGCCTTTAAATAGTCAATTAACGTACCTTTTCGATCGGGACTCAGCCTCGTGCCTACATACACCTTCCGTTCAGGTTTTTGTTCAAACAATGGAATAGCTTCGATCTCTTCCATAGTTGTTTGGACATGTTCGTCTTCTTCCGGTTCGTGAATGATATCCGGTCTAGAGTCCACATCTATATGGTCCAGCACATCTTCCATGGTGAGTGAATCCTCCTTCACTCGGGTGTCTCTTTCCGTACCTGTTTGAATATTTACTTTTTTCGTACCTATTTGGTTAGCAATTTTTTCCATACCTTATTGGATAGAGACATCTGTTTGAAAGATTTCTCTATCTTCTGGCTCTTCCGTCCCTTTTTTGTTATAAAGTTCCACGGAATTTGTATTTCTGGAGGTGAGTTGAACACCTCTAATTTGTCCGATTCCCCATTCTGAGGGAAATTTGATTACCTGGTGTAAGGTGGATGGTATTGCTTTCATATCATAAATCCTAGGCCTTCCCATAATCACATTATAAGCCATGTCAGTATCAATGACTTGGAATTTAGCGTTTTTAACTATTCCCTCAACGTAAGTGTTAAGTTCAATCTCTCCTTTGGTTATCACCGTGGAGTTATCAAACCCTGCTATGGCTCGTGCCTTTGGGATCACCAGATTTTCCATTAGCATTTCTTCCACGACTCTTAACAAGATGATATTGACTGATCTACCTGGATCAATCAACACTCTTTTAACCTTAGTGTCATGAATGAGTAAGGATATTACCAGGGCATCATTATGGGGAAGCAGTATTCCACCAAAATATGCATCGTCAAAGGTTATTTCATCTTCAATTGGATCTTCTTGAACCCGCTTTCTATGGGTAATTGTGACCTTTGATGCTAATTAGCAAACTATTCCGATTACTTCCTCTCCTCTATGTATCACGTTGACGGTTCGCTTTGGAGAAGGAGGCTTTGGGGGCTTCTGCATGTTCTTCATATATGTATGTTTACCTTTATCACTAAACAATTCTGTTAAATAGCCCTGTTTCAATAAATGTTCTATTTCACCTTGTAAAGATCTGCAATCCACAGTCCTGTGCCCATGATCGTTATGGAATTCACACCAGTGATATGGGTTCCTTCTATTTGGATTTGATCGCATCTCTTTGGGCCACTTAACCTTGTCTCCCATGTTCCTCAATATTGAGACAAGCTCAGTAGTACTTACATTAAAGGTATGATCCCCAATTCGGGTATTACCTCTAGGTCG
Organism: Nicotiana paniculata; assembly: GCA_005239505.1. Lineage (NCBI taxonomy): Eukaryota > Viridiplantae > Streptophyta > Magnoliopsida > Solanales > Solanaceae > Nicotiana > Nicotiana paniculata. The sequence goes on along the minus strand of ML344924.1, from coordinate 34,107 downwards.
TTCATCTCGATCTTTTCTGGATCTAGATGAGGATGAGACTACGTCTCTTCCTGGTGGTCTATAGTCTGACCTAGTGTTTTCGAACCTGGGACGAATACCATATCTCGAGGGTCCTGAGTTAGGATCTTACCTATTTTTACCTGATCCTCTGTCTGATTCAGGACATCTGGATCTGGAATGATCTTCATCTCTTGAACAAGCAATGATATATTCTTCTATTCTGAGTTTAGTACTATACCTGTTATATACATCGTTCCATGTTGTAGTGGGGAATTCTTTAGACTTTCCTTAAGTAGTCTCGTGGTTTTTGAGCTTTTATCGTTTAGGTTGCTTGCAAATGCCATGGCTGCCCAATTATCAGGCACCCTAGATAATTGCATTTTTTCTCGTTGAAACCTGTCTACAAACTCACATAGTAGTTCCGTGTCTCCTTGTTTTATTTTGAATATGTCTTTCATTCTTTTCTCAACTTTTTTGTGCACCAGAGTGTGCTTTTATAAATGAATCTTCAAGCTCAGCAAAAGAGTCAATAGAATTTTCAGGGAGAAGAGAATACTAGGTTATGGCTCCTTTGGTAAGTGTTTCCCCAAATTTTTTGACAAGGACTGATTCATCTCTTGTTTTGTTAAGTTGTTGCCTTTTACTCCAGCAGTGAAAGCAGTCACATGATCACGTGGGTAAGTTGTTCCATCATATTTGGGAATGTCAGGCATTTTAAACTTCTTGGGTATAGGCAAGGGTGCCGCACTTGGCTTCAAAGGTTGTTGAGAATACCTATCAACATCAATGCCTTTGAGAATATGCGGTACTCTAGGTATTTGTTCGATGTGATCATTCTTCTCCTTCATCTGTTTCTGCATGGTTAGCAGTAAATTTTGTAATTCAGAGTTATTAGTCATACCTGGTCTTGCTTCGAGAAATTCGTTAGGGGTGTCGCCCCTTGCCGAATTTACCAATCCAGACTGAGGATTTCCCCGGTGACCGTATTGTTTAGAGGTGGTGTCAGTGATGCAGGAGTTGTTTTTGGTAATCCTCTTAAAAAATTCTTGCAAAGCTTGTCCCACGTAGTCTGCAACCATTTGCCTTATTCGATCTTGTTCTATCGTCTGCTCATTATGATTGTGGTTGTTGTCAGATCTTTCTGGGGATGGTTCCCTTGAAACACGAGGGGTTCCTTGAGGTGATGGAACTAGTGTTCCATTCCTCTATAGGTTGTTGTCGTTGGATTTCGACATCATTTTAGAGGATATCAATGAAAAAATGAACAAATATTATTAGAATTCCCGGTAACGGAACCAATTTGCTTAACCAAAGAATTAGATCCTTTGACCAAGGCTATTTCTAGGATAAACACGGGTTACTGATAATCAAGGAAATAATACTAAATAAACAGATATGAGTAATAGACAATATTGTAGAAATATAGAAAAACAAAGTAGATTGTATTCGAAAATCAGATGTTCTTACAAGTTATATTTCCTTCCTTTATATAGGAGGTTTCTTAATATGATGTATGGTTCTTGCAATAATTGCTCATTAATGACTAATTATTACATTAATGAGGCATTACCAAGGGCAACCGTAACTGTTACGTGAAGGTTACGTAACGTCTGGGTTTTTTATTGGGGATTCCTGAATCTATCTGTTACTCTGTCTAGATTCACTCTAACTGTGTCCCTTCCTTGTCTCGATTAGAGCGAGCTTCCCGTGGTTGATGAGCTCGAGGGTTTATTGAATCGTGCCTCTTTTTTCCGTACCTATTCAAAGAATCACATCCAGCTGTCACGTTCTCCTATGTCCACATAACTGGCTGTGTTGTCAAGAGTTAGCTTACGTGTGAAACTCTTTTTTACCAATACAAGTATATCACTATTGGAGTATGCCGTTAGATTCAGTGAGTTGGCCAGACATGCACTTCGCTTGGTTGCTTCAGTTAGGAGATGAGCCCGTAGAGTCATTTGGGAGATTTAGGCATGATATTCGGTTTAGCGGGACTCGAGAGTTAGAGTAGGAATCCTCGTTTCAGCAGGTAGTAGGGATCACTTGCAGGTTAGAGCGCACGTGGGACCGGGAGCGAGAGGACAGACGAGATCAAGGAGAGAGTTCAGGAAGGCAATGAGGCCTCGTAGATCAGAGGAATCTACTGATCCGTATTATGGAGGCAAGGTACGACACGGTAGAAGTTTTGTGGGTCAACCAATTCAGTTTGCATTACCAGCTTCGCCTGGGATTTCAGGTACTCATGGGTCTCAGAGGATTCGTATTGTGTGTTTTTCCACAGCCATGTCGACAGCGAGATTGTTTTCAGTGTGGAGATATTAGCCACAGGGTGAGAGATTGTCCCAGGATTCAGGTAGGTGTGTGGTAGCAGGGTATTCAGGTGAGTAGAGGGCGTCTAAGAGGGGGAGGCCCGACCTGTTGATGTGTTGCATATAGTAGGACGGAGGCCGATGAGCCAGATATTATCACGCAGATATGTTTTGATGTATTACACAAGGGCACCAGTTGTATTTCACTTTAGTTATGTCGGTCAGGACGAGTTTCCCTTGTTTGTTGTTTCATTTGTGGGTGAGTTTCATGTTTTGCACTCTATGTTGTGTTTGCTCCTGTTGGGAGATTCTATGAGTAGTAGCCGTGTGTATCGTTGTTTATTTCATTCTGATAGTAGTGAAACTAGAAGTGAGTCCTTGTTTTTCTTCGTGGTAAGCTTTATGTGATTTTCCTGAGTATTTTGTTTACGTGTTGTGATTTGATACTCCATCGAGATGTGAGTTCAGTCGGCATTGTGATTTTATCAGCTGAGATGAATTAGCAGAGGAATTTCACTTGGTATGATATATTTTCGGTATGTGATACAGAGTTGAGGGAGAGATCCTCGTGATAGTTGTTATTCGATATGTTTGGATCGGGCTGAGTAGTGGAAATTTTATCAGGATGGTATCCTTGTTATTTGTTCATATGCTTTGCTTCTTCCTTATTATATTTCTTTTGGTAAGTCAGTATTGATAGAGAGTTATGCCTATGGGCTTGTTTGATAGTTCCTTTATATGTTTCTATTTTCATATTCAGTCATTTCGTTATGTGTTTCTTTAGTTTAGTTTGCGGGATGTGTGCCCAGTGGTGTCATTTGTGGCTGGTGACTTGGGTGTTTAATAATGAATTCTTCGTGTTCATTGCATCAATATCAGTGTTATGGGGTTTGGAAACAGAGTTCTTTCAGATGTGGGGCTAATTGCCAATGTCGAATTGATTTCGGGCAGCTATTGTGATCAAAAGTGTTATATGAGCCTATGTGTGATGTACTATGTTGTGTGGTCGTGCCTTGTAGGTTTCATGAGTTGATATAGCTGATTGAGGCTAATTCCAGATAAGGATTTAGAATCGGGTCTTTTGTAAATGAGTAGATGGTGAGAAGTAGAGGCATGAGGCTTATCGCTGGTGATGTGAAGGATATATTGCGGTTTTGATCGTTTCATCGGGCTTATGTGGTTTGGGGTGACGTGGGATCACCCGCGGCTATGTGGTGGAAGTATACCATTAGTGATTGGATGAGTTCAAGGTGAATCTTGGCACGTTCGAGGACGAATTGTTTAAAAGGGGGAGATTATGATGACCCAAAAGGTCATCCCGTATATTTCTAGCTAATTCTGTATTTTGAGGTCGTGAAAACCTCCTTCTATCTCACCTCGATTTGCATGCGCAGCCCGGGCTTGTAGCCGGGAAGCCTTTATGTGAAAAACTGATAGAAATGATTATTTTGTATTAGAAATTTGAATAAACTTGACTTCGGTCAATGTTTTTGGTAAACGGACCCGGACCCATGATTGGACGGTCCCGGAGGGTCCGTAAGAAAATATTGGACTTGGGCGTATGTCCGGAATCGAATTCTGAGGTCCCAAGTCCGAGAAATGAATTTTTAAAAGAAATTGTTTTCTGAAAATAAAAGAGGTTTTTGAAAATGAAATTATATGTGAAACCTGTGGTATCGGGCCCGTATTATGGTTCTGGAGCCCGGTACAGGTTCGACATAATATTTGTGCCATATCTGTGAAGTTTGGTAAGAAACGGACTTCATTAGATGTGATTCGGACCGTAAATGCAAAATTTTCATGTTTAAAGAAGTTTTGAGGAATTTCATTGATTTTTGGTTTAATTCATCGTTTTTGTGTTGTTTTATGTGGTTTGAAACCTCGAGCGAGTAAGTGTTAGGTTATAAGACTTGTTCGTGCATTTGGATGGGGTCCCGAGGACCTCGGGTGTGTTTCGGATGGGTGTCGGGTCCATTTTCCTTATTTTTGAACAGCTGAAATTTGCCTTCTGGTTTCCTTCTATGGGATCGCATAGGAGTAATCGCGATCGCATAGTGTCTCTTTGGGCAGCCCAGTTTTTGTTAATCGCAATCGCATACTCTACTTCGCGATCTCATAGCTTGTAGACTTCACTCTACGCAATCGCATACACACGTTCACGATCGCGGAAGTATATTTCCCTCTTCTTCGCGATCGCATATTCACAATCGCGATCGCACAATGCTATTTTGGCAGTGGCCATTTCTTCTTCTATGCGATCACAATAATTGGCCCGCGGTCGCATTAAACAAAAAGGTACCTTGGCAGTTTTTCCCTTTCCTCTTCGCGGACGCAAACCATTATCCGCGTTCGCGATTCATTACACGCCTGGGCAGAATATAAGTTTACCAAAAATCGGGGTTTCACCATTTTTGACATATTTTGACCTGTAGAGCTCGGTTTTGGGCGATTCTTTGAGGGTTTTTCACACAAATCTAATGGGTAAGCGTTCTTCCACTATAATTAATTATATTTCATGAATTAATTCTTATTTTTACCATTTAATTTGTGTTTTAGGTTGAGGGAATTGTGGGTTTTGAGAGAAAACTTCTAAAATGTAAAATCATGATTTGAAAGACCAAATGTTATCGCAATTGGATAAATTTAGTATGGGTGAACTCGTATCAGAATGGGTAATCGGAATTTGTAGAAATTGTCGGATTCCGAGGTTCGGCCCCGGGGGTCGACTTTTGGGTCGATTTTCATAATTTTGTAAAGTTTGAAACTTTATTGTTCGGAATAGTTCCTTATACGTGTTATGGGTATTTTGAAGTTGTTTTACTTGATTTTTGAGCCATCCGGAGGTGTTTTCGCCCGAGAAGTTCACTTTGGAGTACCGGGTTGTCGTCTTTGAGGTAAGTATCTTGCTTAACCTTGTGTGGGGGAACTACCCCTTAGGATTGAGTCTTCTTTGTTGATTGTAGTCCATGTATACGAGGTGACGAGTGCATACCCGGACTTATTTGTTAATAGATTGGCCTTTTAGGATTCGTAGGTTCTTATGTTACCTGTGTATGAGATGTAATTGTTACGTTTGAATCCTTGCTTGTTAATTTCATCCTTTCCTGCTTAAATTATAATTACTTTCTTTTGGATTTCTTTGTTGGCTATTTGATCTTAATTGACTTAATTGAATATCTTACCACTCTTATCTTCATGCTATACTTGCTTCCTAAAACTGCCAAATGACTATACTAGTGATATCTAGCTTTAAAGTTCTTTAGTCGTAGTTATAATATCCGTTCGTTGGTGTCAAGCATGCCCGTGAGTCTTACATTTTGCTTTATATGATTTTCCCTTATGTGCTACTCGGAACTAGTTGATAAACATTTATGTTGTTGGTGTTTTCTTGATGTTGCCTATCATTGGGCCCTTGTTTGTGTTGATCTTTATTTCGTAAAGTTAATTGTTTAGGCGAGATTGGTTATAGCTGTTTCCCGTGCCAGGATGATGTTGTTTTCATTTTTGAATCCCTTGCCGGGATGGTATGATTTCTATTGTTGTTTATACTGTTAACGATACTGTTTGCGTTGTTGACTCCCTTGCCGGGATGTTGTGATTAATGGTTCTTATTGTTGATTTCCGAATGTTGTGATTTATGGTTATTATTGTTTATTTCCGGATGCTGTGATTTATGGTTCTTATTATTGATTTCCCTTGTTAAATTGTGGTTTATGTTATTTTAGTATGAGGGGACATTCCGTGCCGAGTGTTTATTTATTTATTGCACGAGGGGACATTCCGTGTCGAGTGTTTATTTATTTATTGCAAGAGGGGACATTCCGTGTCGAGTGTTTGTGAGGTTATGCACGAGTGGACATTCCGTGCCGAGTATTTATTTATTCATAGCACGAGGTGAAATTTCGTGCCATGTTTATGTTATTTTAGCACGAGGGGACATGTCATGCCGTTTCTATTTATTTATTATGAATATGAGAGTAAAAGCACGAAGGGTGAGTCCGTGCACTTGTCTTTGCATTATTATTTCATTTGTTCCTGTTTGATATTTACTGCACTTGTTTAAGAGTTAATATTCCGTTGTTTTAATTTGGATATTCATATTGATCTCTTACTACATTTATTGGCAAGATTTGATATTCCTCCTGTACTGCATGGCAATTTTGAAATTACGGACTGAGTTCCGGTGGATAAATCTTGAGGAAATTTTGATCAAGGGATTTTATTGAAAAGTATTATTGAGAAAAAGTAATGGTTTCGAAATGATTATACTTGAATGACTTTTACATCGCAGGTATATTTGAAAAGCACTAGTCTTGCCTAAAATGATATTTGGAAGTCATTTATTGGGAAAGCATCTTTGGGAAGTTTCGTATTTTGAAAGAAACTATGTTTTACGTAATTATCTCTATTAAATATACTTATATCTACTTTTAGAGAAAGTATGTTTTCAAAGGAAGCTCTTCCATACTAAAATAATTTTATTTGTAAAAGTTTTTCATACGGGCTGCTGTTTAAAGATTTCTACCAGTTATGGATTTTAATGGCTAAGGCCCGATGTGAACAAACCGACGTGGAGTTGAGTTATTGGTGTTCTCTATTGTGTTGTGTTTCCTTTCGATTCGGCTTGTTTTGCTGTCCATTTTTCTGTGTATTTTTGTGTTGTTTCATGATTGATTTCCGTAATTTCCTTCCGCTTTATATTGTCATTGTTGTAAATTATTCCGTGAAGTCTTAGATAGATGTAACTTTCGGTCATTTCTATATTCACGTTATTTATTTGTAGACTAGTGGTGTCTTGACTAGTCCTTGTCACTACTCCACCGAGGTTAGTCTTGATACTTACTGGGCACCGCTGTGGTGTGCTCATACTACACTTCTGTACATTTTTTTTGCACAGATCCAGGTTTTGGTTGTTAGTAGATGCGCAGATGATTGACGAGGAGACTCAAGGTAACCTGCTGCTGCGTTCGCAGGCTTCGGAGTCACCTTCCTGTTTTTATTCAACTGTTGTAATTATTCCCAAGCAATTGTGTTTAGAAGTTGTAGAAGATCGTAGAGCTTATGACTTGTATTACCGGTTTTGGAAAAGTTTGTACATTCTGTTGAGATTCTATATCGGGACTGTTACTTTTCCTTTTATTACTGTTGTTATTTAGCAATTGTTATGCTTACCTAGTCCCTAAGACTAGGTGCCATCACGATACCCAACAGAGGGAAATTTGGGTCGTTACATGGGGTGAACTCAAGAAATTGATAGCCCCAATTAAAGGGTTAAACCTAGATATAGTAATACCGACTTGAGCTAATATCAATTGATTTACATGAATACTCATTTGGACTTGAGAAAGCCAAATTGGGCAAAATCTCTCAAACTATCGAGAGGTATAGAGTGAGTACCCGGGTGTGATAGCTATATTACAACCCCAACTAATCTAGATTTCCCTAGAACTTACAACCCGTTACATAACCATCTAGGTAGAAGTCATGATCCTAGTCCCTTTAAACACTTGAAAAACCCAAAACAAAAATATTATCCTTAGCTTTATTAATTGCAATCATTAGAGTAAAAATAGAAGTAGAGTATCAACCAAGTTTGTGGAAGTGCAATTAGAGTCAACACTTGCATCTCACTTAAATATAAATCTTATTCCAATTATTAACTCCATGTGGATTCAATCCCGACCTTAGTTGGGTTTTTATTGTATTAAGCTCCCCACTACTCAATAGTAGTGTGGGCTTGGTGTCATGCCCCAAACTTGGTGGGCGAGACCGGCACCCGGTGCCTCACCTATCCTTGCGTACCAACTTGCGACTAAGGGATTTTGAACAATTAATGTTATACTTTGTCCATGGGCCACATTGCAAGACAATTGAGAATACTGACTAAATATCAATATAAAGCTGAGCCGACAAGGCCCTCATAACTACTACAGCTGGCAAACAAACAAAATGTACATAAAAGGCCTACAAGACCAACATACTGCATTAACTGACAGGATATGTCTACAAGCCTCGAATGATGGATATACTGTGATCGGAATAGGGCCCCAACCTACTCATAACATATATACAAATATGTACGTAAAGCTATAGGCCCGGCAACTCCGAAAGGCATGGAGCTTACTGATCAAGCTGAACTCAGGCAACACCTAATGAGGAGGTCTACCTGTCTGTCTGTCTAAACATGAACCGATTCTCTTGACGATCCCTCTAACACATGTCTTTTGCAAAAATACGTAACGACGGATTGAAGTAGGGGAAAATTCGTATGATATTCTTGAGAAAGATTGCATCGAACTCCTTTAGAATCGCAAAATCCCGTCGCTTTAACATTACGTAGTCTTTGCACGAAAGATTGAAGCCGCTTCACGTTGCTAAGATAATAAGGTATTTTTCTTGAATTCTTCAACTCTTGAATTCTTGAACTCTTGTCTGTTGCCTACTTTGATATAATACCCTTCTTTTGAATTAGAGAGGTGTTAGGCTTGAAATGGTATGACTAAGCCACTTATTACTCAAATATGCCACCTTTTCACGCATAATGTAAGAGTCATAATTTGGACAAGGTGTTTTTGCCACATTTGATTCCTTGGTCTTTATCCAAAGACCTTAATTAACCATCCACTTACTCATTAATCAACTTATTAATTCCCCACTAATTCAATAATTAACCAATTACCCACATAATTAAGAATTATCTCAGATTACATAAAATACTACTCACTTTTAATACACTTTATACACCTTACTATCATAGCCATGTGGTACCTTGTATTGCACTAGTCCTTAAATACGAGCTATTATACTTAGACCGTATTTTACCCCAAAATGTCAAATTTCGACGAAATTCATTTTCTTTGGTTTACTCACCCTCTCAGTTTCACGAATTTACTTATCACTTGTTTGAAATAGTATAATAGTTATAATCTCACAATAATATCATTCCAGGACTTACGTCGATTAATGTACCACGAAACTTTATCGTACGAAAATGCGGGATGTAACATCATTCCACCCTTTGGAACATTCGTCCTCGAATGTTGACTGATGTACTTATCATTTTCATAACTTATGTCTTCTGAATACTTTAGTACTTTCCTTACCATCTAGGTAACTGTTCTGTGAATAATTCTAAGGGCTAGGGCATTCCCCCCTTTAAGCTTCTTTCTCACACCACGACTTGTAGTCGGAATCCTTCTAATCTTGTAACTGTTGCTACCTTCTATCATACAGCCTATACGACTATAACTTTGTATGTGTGCCTATGCGACTCTTCTCCTAGCTTTCCTCCAGCTTTTAGCCAATCTCTAGGCTTCACTTTGTGACCATGTACAAAATTATGTCAAGTTGTTCCTTTGGGCGTCATTAGCTTTACTACATCTAAGTAGGCCATGCTCTACCGTAATTCTTACATCGATTTATCGTTACCAAGGTCTGCAACCAAAGTTACTCTCGTTGCTTATCCTCTATGCATAAAGCTACGTCCTTTAATGCTCCCTCATTACTGTTCATCTTAATAATGACGGCCTAATCTCATCTCATACTTTTTCAATTTTGTCCATCCATTGTTGATTCATATCAATATTGATCTAAAATTTACCACTGATAACTTGGAACTTCTTACGTAATCACTTGGGCTCACGTCGCATCGAGGAACATTTGAAGTGATTTTCCTGACTTACCTAGAGGCGATACTATACTTCCATAACAATATTTCATATCATAGTCATTCCATTGTGATTCGCCTTACGTGGGTATTTTAATCATGTACAATTCATGAAATCATTACTCAATCGAAAGCCCAAACATCATCCTTTATTTATCATAGTTACGCCATTATTCTACTAAGAGGGCATCATTCCGTCTCTTCTAAATGCTATAAGTATTAGACTCCTTTGAGTTCATTCAGGCTATACTGAGCTTTCTATAACTTAGAGAAACCATCAACTCTCTTATTTTCATGAGCTTAATCCTGAGAACTTATCCATTCTCGTCACCTTTTCACTCACTTTTTCTTATCCTTACTCTTGTCTTCCTAAATCCTTGTCGCTCTACAATACTTTAGCTTGCGACCTACACATATCTATATATACTACTTTCAACCTTCCTTCAACTTGCTTATACCATAGATTTCCTTATGTTATTCTGGAACATTAAACGAGACATCATATCATCTCAAACTCTTCTTTATTCTTTTAACTAGACCTTTCGATACCTAGAAACTATAGGCTGGAAGATATGCCACTGACGATGCCTCTATCATTCTCGGATACTGAATCATTGTGGTTCTAGACTTCCATTAGAAATATGGACTATTCACAACCTTCTGCATTTGAGTATCTCATACATTGTTCACCTTCACCTTACTTACCTTAAAATCTTGCCTCACATCTTCTACCTATTTTATGACCTCCCTTCCACATAGGTATAATTCACATCCACAACTTGAAGCTCTATCATAATACTTGCACCTCTAGTGCATACACAATTTGGTGGGAGCTTCATACTGACTTCTTATGAGGCTGGTATTCTTCTGACACCCTTATAGTATATGGCTACTGTACTATCTCTCTTGTACCTCTAATATTTAAGAGTTATCCTGCAATGAGGTCTATAATTTTCTTGGTCCAACAATAAGACTCCTGATTTACTTAGTTGGTGTAACTCTTTAGTTTCCTCTTCCCTCTGATCAACCTTTATGTAGGCTTAAGCTATCTTCCGACTGCGGCTCATGGCGTTAGTTATTAATTTAGCCTTTCATGGACGCTATCGAATATCCATGATACCATCATCTAGCAATTCAATCCTTTGTCTATAACCTGGACTCAATTATTTCTTTTATCTTATACCAGAGTCTTCTATGGCTATATGATTGTCAACATATATGTTGCATCATACCCCGAAATCTTAGGTGCATTCATAATGTAATTATTTCTGGATCATTGATCAAATAATTCCTTTCATTACTTCTCAACTTTCTTTAAATGCAAGGAATTGTTTTTCCTGGTCGTTCTGCCACTTGTTGCACGAATACTCGATTTATCTTAGTGCCTACACATATTGGCCACGATATGTGCCACTTTCTTATGGGGTGCATACAATGTTGTTGTAAGACTGTTGTTACAAGACCATTTCCTCTTTAGGTCACTGTGCTTATGTTGAAGCCATCTTCCTTATTTCCTCAGCTAGTCTTTTGTTGTTGTACTTAGGGAAGACCCTCAAACTCTTGTAAAGTTGCGAGCTTATCACATCGTATACCCAATAAAACTTTTGATGTTTTTCTTCGCCTATAATTATCCGTAGTTACTTACCTCCACGCCTTGTGCTTGTAGGATTACTTCTGAACTGATATTTTGACTGTCTTCCCAGTGGCACTCTCTTTATTCTCATAATATTCATATGGTACCTTGAACTACCACAACTCCTATCTGAATATTCCTCAAGTATTACAATGACCTTACTGCGAGGCTAAATTCACTATATTAGGTTTTACTATGCTTATCTTGCACGATCTGCTGACTCGTATTTAACCTCCTGTTTAGCCAAAACTAGGCTCTTTCCGAATCAATTACTAACCACTCGTTGGCCCATTATCATATCAATATTTCACGTAATCTTTCTTGGGTTATTTCCTTTGTCTTAACTTACGTCTCACACTGGCTCCTTATCTATCAATAACATGAAGGGATCCGTACTTTCTTTCCTTGACGTCGTGTTTGAATAATATTCTGGAATCGTAGCATATCTGTAGGCTTTGAATAAGTGCAATCTCATCCCTTTTTCATTTTTTTCTTATCGCATTCTTCCTTTACCATTCCATAATTACAAAACTGCTTAATTCTGACTTAATGCCACATCACTCCATATTCCCTCCCTTTAGGGGAGTACTAAGATTTAGCGCTACGATATCTACCTATAGATGTTTTACCTTTTCATCTTTGGCGTCTTTTCACATCATCAATGACCTTTACTCGCCTTGCGGTAATCCTTCTGTACCATGGATAACAAAATTCCTTACTCACGATGGTGACACCTAGGGTAACTGGCAGACACAGTTCCTTAAGCATAACTTTTCTCACATTGCTTTTAGGGAAGCGTCTGCCTGAATGAACATTTTCTAAATTTGTCTAGAATCTTCTCATGTTGTCCATTCTATTATTGCCGGTACGAAATCTGAAATTCTCATGATGCCGACTATTATCAAATCACCCCATCCCTAATTCATGTTTAGCTTATCTTTTTCACCAATCCATACTGGTTTCTATTACTCTGGGGTCTAACTTTTCCTTTTCGTAATCGCGTTACAGTTGCGAACTTATTTCTCGAAATGAGGATATACCTTTATGGCCTATATTCTTTTGTTGTCTCAAGGCTTGTCACCTCTCGTCTCTTCCTTCACTTGACTATAAGATTCTGTAATACTATCATCTTTTGATCTAGTGTTTGTCATCCATGTATCACATCTTACTCATAATGCTTCCTTATTTCTCTTTTTATTTCCCTGCTAATATTTCTGCATATCCCTTTCTTTTGAAAACTTCAACAAGACATTCTTTTGCTTTTAGCTCCCCTTGCTTCATTCATTGGCTCTTAGATTTGCTCAACATTTTCTCTCTACTAGGGACGGGAGCCACACTAAGGTAGTATTTATCCCTTCCAGGCTTTACGTGCCTATCTTCTGAATTTTCTTGATCATACTATTCACATGTAATTACAATGTTCTAGAGTGCAACATCTGGGTGTCTCACAGGGAGGTCTATTAGCACCTTTGTAATATCCTTCGGAAATGTCAACTAACTCAAATAATCCATCCATCATTTTGGGTTACTCTAACCACAGCCGGATCCTGATATCCTGTCCTTCTCTTAACCCATATCAATTTGCTCCCATAGGTCATGACTGAGTTGGGTGTGGCCGATTGTACATACATATGTTACTGTTGAAGGTAACTCAAAATTCTTATATATCTTTTCCCGAATTGTAGATAATGTTCATCCTTACTAACTGGGTACCTCATACCCTTTTTCACCTTTCTTCTTGTACTTGTTGAAACTTGTACCTTTTGATTCCCCCGTTGCTTTTTACCACATGGGTGGATAGATATTCATTCCTTAGGGCTTCTTATCAATAATCTCACACCTTTTAGTACACACATGATCTGCTGAAGACCTCACATTTACTCATCATAAGAATCATGCAGAATCGAGTTCCTCTAACTCAAATCTTCCATAGCCACATACAATCTTTTACCAACCGTCTTTTTGGATGTAGACATCGTCGTATTATGAATAAGATAGATTTTAGGAAATTGAGTTATTACAGCTGAGCTGTACCACACGATCTAGAGTAAGAAGAAAGAGTGACAGTCCTAAATGCCATGTATCCTCCTCCTTATAAGTGTGGTGCACGACACACCCATAAACAATACTTTACTAGACACGGCTTGTAAACTCGCTAGGACAGAACTACTTTGATACCACTTTTGTCACGCCCCGAACTTGGGGGGGGGGGGAGCAGCACCTGGTGCCTCACCTATCCTTGCGTAAAAACTTTCCACTAAGGGATTCTGAACATATAATGTCATACTTTGGCCATGGGCCACATTACAAGACAATTGGTAATACTGACTAAATATCAATATAAAGCTGGGCCGACAAGGCCCTCATAACTACTATAGCTGGCAAACCAACAAAATATACATAAAAGGCCTACAAGCCCAACATACTGCATTAACTGACAGGATATGTCTACAAGCCTCTACTGATGGATATACTGTGATCGGAACAGGACCCCGACCTACTCATAACATATATACATATATACATATATTCAAAGATGTACGTAAAGCTCTAGACCCAGCAACTCCAAATGGCATGGAGCTTACTGATCAAGCTGAACTCGGGCAACACCTAATGAGGAGGTCTACCCGTCTGTCTGTCTGAATCTGAACCGATTCTCTTGACGATCCAACTAACACATGTCTTTTGCAAAAATATGTAACGGCGGATTGAAGTAGGGGAAAATTCGTATGATATTCTTGAGAACGATTGCACCGTACTCCCTTAGAATCGCAAAATCTGTTGACATTATGTAGTCTTTGTACGAAAGATTGAAGCTGCTTCACGTTGCTAAGATAATAAGGTATTTTTCTTGAATTCTTGAATTCTTATCTGTTACCAACTTTCATATAAGACCCTTCTTTTGAATTAGAGAGGAATTAGGCTTGAAATGGTATGACTAAGCCACTTATTACTCAAATATGCCACCTTTTCAATCATAATGTAAGAGTCATAATCTGGACAAGGTGTTGCTGCCACGTTTGATTCCTTAGTCTTTATCCAAAGACCTTAATTAACCATCCACTTACTTCTTAATCAACTTATTAATTCCTCACTGATTCAATAATTAACCAATTACCCACATAATTAAGAATTATCTCAAATTACATAAAATACTCACTTTTTATAAATTTTATACACCTTACTATCATGGCCATGTGGTACCTTGTATGGCACAAGTCCATAAATACAGGGTATTATAGCTTAGACCGTATTTTATCCCAAAATGTCAAATTTTGACGAAATTCATTTTCTTTTATTCGCTCACCCTCTCACCTTCACGAATTTACTTATCACTTGTTTGAAATAGTACAATACTAATAATCTTACAATAATCTCATTTCTGAACTTACGTCGATGAACTTACGACGAAACTTTACCGTACAAAAATGCGGGATGTAACACTTGGACCCGATCAATTTTTGGCGCCGTTGTCGGGGAGTTAGACAGTCTTAGATATATATCTAAGTATTTGTTGGTTTTCTCTTTCTTTCCTTTCGTTTCACTAATTTTTTTTGTCAATTGATTTTCAGTATGAAATGGCCCTTGACACTGAGCCCCTCGAAAATATACCATTAGGGGAGGAGGTAGATTATGATAATTTGGATGAGGAAAATCTTGAGCCTCGAGTACAACAGGACGACCCCCTCATGATAATGTTCCAAACCCTCCCCCACCTCCACCAAGAGCAGCACACCGGGTGTTGCCCAACGAAGGCTATGCAAGTGTTATAGTCCCGCCCCGGATTAGGGTGGGCAACTTTCAAATAACCAATGTCATGCTTACACTACTTGAGCAGCGGGGTTTCTTCACCGGAGCTCCACATCAAAATTCCTACAAGCATCTCAAAGGTTTTGTTGATACATGTGGGGAGAGAAACAAACGAATCTCTCCGAGGACGCATTGAGGTTAAGGCTATTTCCCTTTTCTCTACGGGGAAAGGCTTTGGACTGGCTAGAGAGATTTCCCAACCATTCCATCTACACTTGGGATGAGTTGGCCAAGAAGTTCATTGAAAAATTCTTTTCTCTGGGGCATATGGCAACGCTAAGAGATAACATTTTGGCTTTCAAACAAGAGCCAAATGAATCGTTGCATGAGATTTGGGAAATGTATCGCACTATTGTCAAAGAGTGCCCTAACAACGATATGATCGAGGACATGATCCCACAAACCTTCTATAGGGGGATCAACACAACGAATCAGTGTATGGTAAATCAACTCGTCGGGGGTAACTTCATGAACACGCCGTATTCTGAAGCTTGTAAAATATTGGATGAGATGGCGGATACCTCTTTCGCATGGCAAAGTAGACCCAATGTTCCTCAGGGTGACCCAAATGTTATTCACCTACACAAGAAGATACATGATCATGGGCAAGCTGTTGCGGAGTTGACAACCACAATGAACCAATTGGCCAAGGCTCAGCTTCAACAGGTTCAAGGGCCAAAACAAGTGAATGCTATGGAAGGAGTAAACATGATGGTCAACAAGAGAAGGAAACTAGGTCAAAAAGTGCAAAACCATACGGAGCAATTTGAGCAAAGTAATAGTGGGTACAATCAAGATATGCATATGATGAGCAAGATCAAAAGGTTCAATGTATCAACAATTATCAAGGTAATAGGAGCAATGCTCCAAATCAAAAACAATGGAGATCACAGGGAAACCAAGGGAATTGGAACAACCAAGGTCACCAAGGTAATTGGAGTGGTGGCAATAACAACAACCAAGGAAATTGGGGGAACAACAACAATCAAAACAATTGGGGTAATCAAGGAAATGAAAGCAACTGGGGAGGAAATAATCAAGGCAATTGGGGTGGCAACAATCAAAGTAATTGGGGAGGAAACAATAATCAAGGGGGTGGAACAATAGAAATCAAGAAAATCAGGGGTCTGGATTTCAAAGTCCCCCGATGTATCAACAACTGAAAAACATGCCTCCACATCCGTCGCAAGGTCCTAGTTCTTCCAATAATGAAATGGGATGGATTGAAAACATGTTTAAGCAAATTATTGAGAAAAATGCCGACTCCGACGCTCAATTAGCCTCCCACAACACTTCTATCCGCAACTTGGAAGTCCAACTTGGCCAAATTTCTCAAGCTTTAAATAATTGCCCTAAGGGGGAACTACCTAGTGACACGGTGGTGAACCTGAAGGGTGGGAACAATACGGGGCATGTTATGGCCATGACAACAAGAAATTTGATAGGTGGAGTTGCTAGTACCTCAGCCCAAAGAAAGAATGTTAATGATGATGTGTTGGTGCAAGATGATGATAATCCAAACAATGATGTTCAAGCAATGATGAGGTGAGGATAGACATTGATGAAAATGTGGGGGAGACACAAGATGATGTGAACCCGTCTAGGGAGCATGTAATACACATACCGGAGCCGGTAGTGTCCAAGGCTAAGGCTCCCTTGCCAAGGCCTCCTCCTCCATATCCTCAAAGTCTCGCAAAGCAAAACAATGAGAATCAATTCAAGAAATTCGTTGATATGATGAAAAGTCTGTCCATAAATGTGTCGTTGGTTGAAGCCTTAGATCAAATGCAGGGATATTCCAAGTTAATGAAGGATTTGGTAACAAAGAAGAGATCAATGAGCTGTGAAACAATCAAAATGACACATTAAGTGAGTTCCATTGTGCATTCCATGGCTCCAAAGTTGGAAGACCCCCGGTTCTTTTACAATCCCGTGCACTATTAGGAGTGCCTATTTCGCCAAAGATTTATGTGACTTGGGGGCAAGAATTAACTTGATTCCCTATTCTATGTTCAAGACATTGGGGATTGGGAAACCAAGACCCACATCCATGAGGTTGCAAATGGCAGACCGGACAATGAAGAAGCCATTGGGGATAATTGATGATGTGCTAGTTCGGGTCGACAAGTTCATACTTCCCGCAGATTTTGTGATTCTTGACTGTGAGGTGCCAATCATTTTGGGGAGACCTTTCCTAGCTACAGGGAAGGCCTTAGTTGATGTGGAAGCTGGTGAGCTCACCTTCCGGGTGGGCGATAAAAACGTTATGTTCCATGTTTGTAAATCAATAAGGCAGCCTAATAGCAATGATGTATGTTCGTTCGTGGATCTTGTGACCGAAGTAATAGTTGATGACACAAGTGTTGTGATTAATGTTGATGACACCTTGAAAGCTGTATTGTTGAATCATGATGAGGATGAGAAGGAAGGCATTGTAGAATATGTCAATGCTTTTTAAGGAATGGGATCATATACATATGGGCCTCGAAAACTTTCCTTGGACCTTGAAAATCGGGAGACTCCACCAACAAATCCCTCAATCGAGGAGCCTCCCACATTGGAGTTAAAGCCCTTGCCTTCACACCTCAGGTATGAACTTCTAGGCCCTTGTTCCACTTTACCTGTTATTCTTTCCTCGTGCTTAACTAACGTGCAGGTAGATTCCACACTTGAGGTGCTCCAAAGGAGGAAGAAAGCAATAGGTTGGACATTGGCGGATATTCAGGATATAATCCCCGCCTTTTGCATGCATAAAATCATATTGGAGGAAGATGCCAAACCCTCCATGGAACATCAAAGAATATTGAATAAGGCCATGCAAGAGGTAGTCAAGAAAGAGATATTCAAGTGGTTGGATGCTGGGGTTGTCTACCCCATTTCTGATAGTTCGTGGACCTCGCCGGTGCAATGTGTCCTAAAGAAAGGGGGCTTGACTGTGATTACAAATGACAACAATGAATTGATCCCCACAAGAACTGTCACCGAGTGGAGAGTGTGCATGGATTATAGAAAGCTCAACAAAGTTACTAGGAAAGACCATTTTCCGCTTCCATGTTTTGATCAGATATTGGATAGGTTAGCCAGACGTGTTTATTATTGCTTCTTGGATCGGTATTCCGGATATAACCATATTCTTATTGCACTTGAAGACCAAGAGAAGACCACTTTCACTTGTCCGTATGGCACCTCCGCATTCTCGCGGATGCCATTCGGTTTATGCAATGCACCAGCTACATTTCAGCGGTGTATAATGGAAATATTCACCGACATGGTGGAGGACTTTCTCTAGGTTTTCGTGGATGATTTCTCTGTTGTGGGGGATTCTTTTGAAGAGTGCTTGGACAACTTGGATAAGGTATTGGCACGTTGTGAAGAAACTAACTTGGTGCTTAATTGGGAGAATTATCACTTTATGGTCGAGGAGGGCATTGTCCTTGGCCACAAGATTTCCAAGAATGGTATTGAAGTTGATAATGAAAAAATTGAAGTGATATCAAAACTCCCTCCTCCTACTTGCATTAAGGGAGTGAGGAGCTTTCTTGGTCGGGGTTTTACCGCCGGCTCATCAAAGATTTCTCTAAGGTGGTAAACTGCTTGTGCAAGCTATTAGAGAAAGATGAAAAATTTGTTTTCAATGATTATTGTATGAAGGCATTTGAAATACTCAAGTATAGGTTGACTACCACTCCTATTATCACCGCGCCAAGTTGGAGCTTACCATTTGAGCACATATGTGATGCTAGCGATGTGGCGGTTGGATCGGTATTGGGGCAAAGAATTAACAAGATCTTTCATCGGTCTATTATGCTAGTAAGACCATAAACGAGGCCCAAGTCAACTATATGGTGACCGAGAAAGAACTCTTAGCCGTTGACTTTACTATGGAAAAGTTCCGCCCGTACCTAATGGGTACTAAAGTGATTGTTCACACTGATCACGCGGCACTTTGCTATTAGATTAGCAAAAAGTCCTCTAAGGCAAGATTGATGCGGTGGTACTTATTCTAAAAGAATTTGATCGTGAAATCCAAGATCGCAAGGGGAGTGAGAATCAAGTGGCAGACTAGTTGTCCCTATTGGAAGAAGAGTGGAGGCCACATGATGGCCTTGAGATCAATGATTCATTTTCGGATGGACAACTCCTATCCATGTCTATGACCGGGATGCCTTGGTTTGCCGATGTTTCCAACTATCTTTTGAGCGTCATTGTCCTAAATGAGTTCTTTTCAAACCAAAGGAAGAAGCTCAAATGGGACTGCCTGGACTACTATTGGGATGATCCATATATCTTCAAAATTTGCAATGATGGTGTTATCCGGAGATGTGTACCAGAAGAAGAACAATTGGGTATTCTTAAAGCTTGCCATTCTTTGCCATACGGTGGTCACCATGGTGGAGCGAGAACTGCTATGAAGGTCCTAAGCTATGGATTCTATTGGCCTACCCTTTACAAGGACTCTAGCAATCTCGTTAAGCGTTGTGATGATTGCCAAATGTCTGGTAGGATCTCCAAGAAAAATGAGATACCTCTCACCACCATCCTAGATATTGATATTTTCGATGTGCGGGGCATCAATTTTATGGGTCCATTTGTGAGATCATGTAGGAATACCTATATTTTGGTTGCTGTGGATTACATGTCAAAACGGGTTGAAGATGTGGCTTTTCCCAACAATGAAGCACGGAGTGTCATAGCTTTCTTGAAGAAAAACATATTCACAAGGTTTGGTACCCCAAGGGCCATCATTGGTGATGGGGGATCACATTTTTGTAACAAAGCCTTCGACACTTTACTCTCCAAGTATGGTGTCACTCACAAGGTGTCGACCCCCTATCACCCCCAAGCAAGTGGACAGATTGAAGTCTCCAACTGGGAGATCAAGAGTATTCTTTCAAAGACTGTCAATGCAAATCAGACTGATTGGTCGAAGAAACTTTACGATGCTCTTTGGGCCTATAGAACAACTTACAAAACTCCAATTGGTATGTATCCGTATCGTTTGGTTTTCGGGAAAGCTTGTCACCTCCCGGTGGAACTAGAGTATAATGCCATGTGGGCGTTGAAGAAGTTGAACCTTGGGTGGGATGTAGCTGCAAATCTTCGGGTGGAGCAATCGAATGAACTTGATGAGTTTCGGTTCCATGCTTACTCCATTTCATCCTTGTATAAGGACAATATAAAGTACCTCCATGATAAGTATATCCGGAACAAAGAATTCAAAGAAGATGACTTTGTGCTTTTATTCAACTCTCGGTTGCGGATGTTTCCGGGAAAGCTGAAATTAAAGTGTAGTGGTCCTTTTGAAGTTGTACATGTGACTCCTTTTGGTTCTCTAGATTTGAAAAATACGAATGGTGAGATATTTAGAGTCAATCGGCACCGGGCGAAGCACTATCTTGGTAAGATTGCTGATGGCCACATTGTGGCATTGCTCCATTTCAAGTGAATGATGGTAACATGTGTTGTGCCGCGACGTTAAATCAGGCCCTTCTTGGGAGGCAACCGATGTGTTTTTTCTTTCTCTTGATTTTCCTTTTTAGATTAGGCATTGTTTTAGGCTAACTGTTTGTGAAGTGTATGTAGGAATATGGGTGTGCATTGTAGGAAATTTGCAAGGAAAAAAATTGGCTAAGTGTTGAAACTATGCGGACCGTACCAGAATTATGCTGATCGCACAAGCACTTTGCGACCACAAAATTCTGTGTGCGGTCGCACAACTGAAAGATGAAAAATGCCAAGTCTCTAAAGTTTGGCCTGACAAAATTCCTTAAGTATTTGCGGCCGCACACAAAATTTTACGGACCGCACGAATTATGCGGCCGCAGTCATTTTTATGCGGACCGCATCATCAATTCAAGGAGAAAGTAAGGAGTGCAGACCGCACCAAAATTGTGCGGCCACACTCAGGTAAGTCAGTCGGACAGCCTGGTCAAAGTATAAATAGGACTTTCCTAAACTTTCCACACTTTACAAACTTTGACCTTTTGAGATAAACCTAGCACAGTGCACACTCCCTTTGCTCTCAATCTTCTCCCATTTAATCAAGTGTGAATCTTATCTGCATATTCATTACTGGAATGTTGATTTCAATGCTTTAGATTCTTATTGTTCTTTTTCTTTGTTTTAGTTTTTTTTTAGCTAGGGTTAAGTTCACGCCTAAATTGTCAATAGATAGTTAAATCATGCTTAGCATCATGTGGGTAGTGTTTTAAATGCTTGATGGGGCCTAGATTAGTAGCTATTCATGCTTAATTGCTAAAAACCATGTCTAATTAGTGAAAACCCCAGTGTAAATCGTAAGTCAGTGCCGGTCTTAATTGAATTATGCGGACGCACACGTTTTTATGCGGTCCGCACTAGGGTATGTGACCACATACATTTCTGTGCGGTCCGCATTACCCTAAGTTTAGGGCACTTTTGGTTGATGACATTGTGCGGCCGCACTCAATTTTGTGCAGTTCGCATTAGACTTGTTCGGCCGCACTCAATTGTGTGCGGTCCACATAGTTTAAACATTAGAGACCTAGTAATACAGAGTGCGGCCGCACTCAAAAGTGTTCGGTCCGCCATGGTTTTTTGCGGCCGCACTTAATTCTATGTGGTCCGCACTAAGGCAACTTCAAATATCCCAGTAGTCTGAACCTATGTGCGGATGCACTCATTTTTATGCGGTCCGCACTAGGCATTATGGGCCGCACTCATTTTTTGTGTGGTCCGCAAAAGGCAGTATGTGATCGCACTCACTTTTGTGCGGTATGCACTACCCACTTTTGAGATTGTTTACTGCACTTTGAAACCTTCTTCTATATACCTTATGAGCTCCAATTCTAACTGATTTCTACTACCTATGTGTTGCAGACAATGGTTCAATCACGAGGTTTAGGAGATACTTCAAAAGAGAGGGTAGAATCCTCACGAGGCCGAGACAGAGGCAAACCCAACCTACCACTGTCAGTTCAAAAGATCCTTAGCAAGAAAGCTACAATTACTAGACCACCTTCTGAACCTTCAGACACCAGTGACTACCTCCCATCCGGGGAAGCTTCTGAAAGTAACTCCGTGCAAGCACAACCGGAAGCTCAATTACAAAAATTTCCAGGGAGACTCCGCCTGGTCAATGAATCAACTTCCTCTTTTAGTTCGTCTGAAGGTTCGAAGAGGGGTAGTCAAGCATCTGAGCCCTCTCCCCACCTGCTCCAGCTAGTCCCATTAATTTTGATAATGATGATGATGAGATCCGGACGATGGCAAAGGGGGTGATACTACTGGCGGGGGTTTGAAAAGATTAAGGAGGCCGGAGGTATGGGAAAACAGATTCGTCAGCGCCAAGGCCTATGCCAAATTTAGAGATGGTGGTCACAAAGGTCGCTCACTCTTGAGCAACAATTCTTGACAAAATATTTGAGCAAGCACAACCCAAATGTCCTCAAGAAATTTCAAGAGTGAAAATGATGGAAATGGTCTGCCTCCAGCATGCAAGATGCAAATTACTACCTGGTCAAAGAGTTCTATGTGTTGCTCATATCAAAAAGGGTACAAAGGTGACAAAAGTTTGAAATTTAAATATCCGCTTTGATGCCCATGCATTTAACCAATATGTGGGATTTTAGGAAGTAGAAGCGGTGCAATATTTGGAAAGTTAGCTATGGGTGATGCAGTTCGCCTGTGGCTGGCTGAGATGTTGGCAATCCCAGGGACAACGCCTCCATGACTCACAGCAGGAGGTCAAATATTCTGAGCCACCCTAAACTTTGAATCAAAAGGGTGGCAAACATTCATGTGCAGCCGGCTTGATCCTTCTCTCAATGAAAACATCCTCCCAATTCCCCGTGCAATTTTAGTGGCTTCTATCATGGTCGGGTATTGTATAAATGTGGGAGATCTGATGTCTTACAACATTTTCAAAGCGGTCCAGAAGGAGGAGAGGTCATATCCCTACCCCAGTTTCCTCACAGGGTACTTCCAAGATCAAGGGGTGGAATCGAGGCACTTTGATAAGTAGGCTACTCCAAATTCGGGGGTCAAAGAGCTTTAGAAAACATTCGTTTAGAGATAAAGTCAAAGAAGCCTTTTTCATGGTACCACCTCCAGGGAGAAGACAACCCTAAGTTCAAGGGTAAAGCTACTACCTCTACTGGCCAGTGTGAAGAGCCAGTGGTAGTGGTTGCAGGTTCAGTTGCCGAGACCTCCACAGCAGCCGGTACTTCCACTAGAACAACAACCATGCCTCCTTTATTCTTTGGACAATCTGCTTAAGCTAGAATATCAGTGCCACTCTGAGTTCCGGCCTCATCTACTTACCCTCAGACTGTGCTACGAGTCTCCCAAACACTAGCAAGTCTTAACAACTGGATGCAGGCTGCTACCACAAAGCTGACTGTCATATCAAGTGTTGTTGCAGCACAGTCATCAGCCCCAGCAGAGCCTCAGGTAGCTCCGTCAGTGGAGGAATCATTGAAGAAAATTCTAAACAACCAGAAGGTCATCCTAGAGACTCTAGATATGCATGGGAAGGTCATCAACGATTTGGGGAAACAGGTCAAAAAGATGTGGAAGACTTAGGCATCAAAGGAGTCGGTGGACAAGATGCGCAAATAGGTTGAAAAGATTTCTTCTGCCAGAGATCTTCCATTGGACCTACTCATGGAGCAGTCAATCCCAGCAAAAAATGCAGCAGTGCCAGATGTTTAACCAAAGAATTAGATTCTTAGTCAAAGCTATTTTAAGAAGTACTCGGGATTCTGATAACTGAATAATAAGAATTAGACTTGTAAATAAGAAATCAATAAGATCAGATAAAAGTAAGTATATTTCAGTAGTGGTTTGAATGTGTCTCTACAAGTGAGATTTTACACCCTTTTATAGGGAATTTCTTAATATAAC
This sequence comes from Nicotiana paniculata, assembly GCA_005239505.1. Taxonomy (NCBI): domain Eukaryota; kingdom Viridiplantae; phylum Streptophyta; class Magnoliopsida; order Solanales; family Solanaceae; genus Nicotiana; species Nicotiana paniculata. The sequence continues at coordinate 9,806 of ML344924.1, read as the reverse complement.
GTCAACTCTTCTTAATGATTTAGCAATAATGACTAATAATATCATTAACGTAACGTTACAATTGGTATTCGTAACTGTTGCATGAAGATTATGTAAAGTTTAGCTCATTGATTGAAGATCTTTGAATCTGCCCTTTATTCTGCCTTGGTTCATTCTGACCATGTCTCTTCAACTTCTCAATTAGACTGGAACTCCCGCATCTTATTGTCTTGTGTGTATGCTATTCCATTCCTCTTTGTCCCGTACTTCTTTCTAAGCTTCTGACCAGCTATCATGTTTTCATTGATCCACGTATATTGCCTTGTCATCAAAAATATTACACGTGTGAAGTCTATTTTTTACCAATACATATAATCCCCACACTTACCATTTATTTATCAATTAAATATTTGATAAGTGGATACTCATTTATGGCAAGAATTTCGTGTCGCCGTTTCACTCATACCATTGCATCTGTCTCTGAATGTATGCATCGCTTGTCACTTTCATTTAATGCTCGTGAAATGTGGCATTCTCTAATTGATTCTACAATTCATCAGCAACTTTTAGGGCTTTTTGCGGCTGCATCAGTCACGAAGTGACAGTTCTAATTATGACTTTCACATCAGTATTTTTTCTATTTTTTGACAGTTGCCTCTGAGTATAAATACCCCTTTTCCTACCTTTGCTTTCACAAAAAACTTCTAACTTTCCTTCGTTACTTGTAAATTCCTCTTTCACGTAAATATGTCTTCCTCAAATCAAGAACCCAAGAAGGTTATCATTGTAGACGAACTATCTCCTTCTTCTGGTCCAATCCAGAGTAGGAGGGGTAGTAGACTAAGAAGTTTGAGTTCTACACCTTCTAGGGGTTTTTCTTCTCCTTGCAACATTACTCCCCCGCCATCTTCTAAGGCTAATGTTTCTTCGTCTTCTTCTAGGGCTAGAGCTTCAAGATCTTCTTGAGAACCTAACGAACCACTTCGTGAGCCAAAAGTAGATGAGATTGTTCCTGCTGAGTTTTCTTTTGTAAAGGATAGTGAGGCCATAAGAATTCTTCTATGACATCTCATGATCGTGCTGATCTTTACCCTACTCAAATCACTAAGGGTTTAGCTCCACTCGTGCATAGAGATTGTTATTGGAAATCTAACTTTTGAGTGATATTTCCCAATGAGAATCAGAGAATAACCTCTTACATAACTAGCATTCTTTTGTGTATACTTACCCTTTTACTTTAGGATTCAAGCCTCCCATCGACCATGTCATCATAGAATTCTAACAATTTTTTAATGTGTGCTTGGGACAGATCAGTCCTCTTATCTGGAGGGTAGTAGCATGCCTTAGATATTTGGCCACCTTAGCTTCAGTTCCTTTTACTTTTCATCATCTCATTCATCTATATTCTCCTATGTTGTTTCACCAAGAAGTTTTTACTCTTGCAGCTAGGAGTAAAAGAGTTTTGGTTATACCTGATGATGATAAAGATAGAGGGTGGTATGTACGATATGTTGCTGTCGTTACTAAAGGTTTGAAGGTGAAGAAAATCTCCCCTTCCCTGAGAAGTGGAACTTTGCACGTGAGTACAGTTTTGCTCACTTTCTTCTTTATTTTTTTTTTTGATAAATCTTCAGTACCGTGACTGGTTTTTTTTCTTTTTGCAGCAACCATGGGAACTGTTAAGGAGGTCTCCGATTTTTGTGGTTGGGTAGAAAAATATTTGTTGATTGCTCCAATGGAAGAACGTTCATGGAATTACCTCTCGGCGAGGTTTGTTTGGAAAGTGAAAACCCATGATAGGTTTTTTTTTTATATTTCCTTTCTTTCTCCTTTTAAGCTTATCTAATCCCTTTTATTTATTAGGGTTTCCCGCTAGTGGGGTCACTGCTGCTGTTGTATCTGCTTCGAAACTTTCTTTGGCCAAGGCCCAAGAAATAATTGTGAACTCCTCTTCATCAAAAAGTAAAATCAAGTGGGTCTCGGACCATGGAAGATGAGGAAGAGCAGGAGGAACGCTCGCTGATTCAGAGATTACAGAGAAGAAAGGTCGTGTCTGACGACGAATCTGCTCCAGTTACTGATCCACCTTCTGTGCCTGAGTCAGAGCATTTTTCTTCTAAAGATGCAACTCCTTCCTCTGCCAATGAATCAATTGAACAATTATTCCACCAAGGCTTTGGCACGGTTTCAGAGGAGGCACCTCTTGGTATTTTTCCTCTATCTGCTCCAATGGAAATTTCGTCTGCCGCACATGTTGTTATTTCTGCTCCCCTGCCTATTCCATCAGTGGCTATTTCTACCCCTACTTTCGTGCCATCTATTGTCGAAGTAGGATCTTCCAGTAATGGATAGATGAACAAATTATGATAGAGGTTCCTGCGGGAGGTAGCTTCTTAAAGAAATCAGGCCAGGCGGATGTGTGGTTGAAGCCTCTGATAGGCCCAGTTGAGAAGTCTAAGTTGGAAAGTCATAATTCCTTAACTTGGATGAACAAGATTGTACACTCCTCCTTAAAGGTATCTTTTATATCGTTCCTTTTTTATATATATCATTTGCCGTATCTAACTTCTCTTATTGGTACATAATTGATGAAAAGGATCGTTGATACGGAGCAATTAGCGAATGAATATCATACCGAGGATGATAACTGGAAGGAGCAATTTGAGAGTCTTCAGCTTGATATGGAGGCAGTAGAGGAGAAGAAGTTTACCTTGGAGCAACAAATCATAGTAATTGCAGCGGAATTGGCCATCGAGAAGGCTTCATCAGGTCAAGCATGCAAGGATAAGAACATCCTGGAGTCTTCCTTTGCGGAGCAGCTTTCCCATGCTATTGAAGAGATAAGAATATTGAAGTCTTTGTTGGACCAGAAGGAGACTTATGCTGGTTAACATGTGAAATCAGTTACTCAGACCCAAGAGGACCTCCGTGAATCTTCAAACAAGATTCAATTTCTGGAAAGATCTCTTGCCCTTTTGCAGGCTTCTTATGATGCTGTCGTGGTTGAAAGAGATGAGCTGAGAGACGATATCGAACAACGGGAGAAAGATTACGAAGCTCTTGAGGATAAGGCAGTTGTTGATGTGAGTTGGTCTTATTTGAATGCCCGGCTTGACACATTGACAGAAATGGGGCAAGAAAATTTTGAGTTAGAAGATGGAATTGCCAAAACTAAGGAGACGATTAAAAAGTCTCGGCAAAGTCAAAAAATTTCATCACCTGAAGTTGAAGTTCCAATGGGTGTGAGATCGTGCCTAATGAAGTTGTTGCCCAAGCCTCGTCGTCTCAAGTCGCTCCTCCTGCTGATAAAGATAATCCCCCCAGTGCCTAGTGAAAGTGTTTATCAACCTCTCTTCTTTTTTCTTTTGGAACAATTGGTGGTTACCCCCGGTCCCTTTTGGGGCTGAAGTTTGGTTTAGTAAGTCCCAAGTGACAACTTAGGGGCAACTTTGTATGAACAAATTTTGTTTAAACTAAGTTAATACTTAGTTTTTGCCATTATATAATATTAATATTTACATTTCTTAGCATGACTTGTGGTTTTTTGAGTTTTCGTTTTAATTTTAAGTGTTTGAATGCTTTACGTTCGTGTTTTTGTTTTACCCCTTGGTATTTAATTTTGCATTAGAAAATGCTTCAGTATTTCGTTTATTTTTTAAATAAGCACGATTTACAAAAGAGGGCCATTTTATGAACGACACATAATGAAGAAGACATCTCAACTTCATAATATTTAAAAATACAAAAGAGAGATAGAAATTCGCAAGTTTTTTCCGAATAATGTTTTGCAGAAAGTCTTTATATTATTTGAACTTTCGTAACATTTTACATGTGTTTGAGCATCATCTATGACTCTTTTGTAACTGTTTTCTTTTACAACAGGTTTTGAATAAACACGCAGGTATGGATTTCTACCCGTAACTAAATTCTGCCTTTAACTTGAACATTCGTTTACATTCACGAGTATGTTCTTTGTAGGTTTCTGAATCAGGCTTTGTGTTTTTGTGTTTGGCTCTTTGATTCTGCTCATAACTTTTTACTTGTTGGGAAAAATGGATCTTCAGGCTTGAACTTTGACTCTTTTGATAGTCTTCTTTGCCTCTTCCATACTGTATAGTCCCCCAGGTGTTTGAGCTTTGAAGAATGAAATCTCGAGCACTTGACTATTCCTTTCTTTTGGTCCTTTTCCTGAAAAGGAAAACATACGGGAATCGAAGGTATATAATTTAGATGATGACTGCTTAACCCTTTGAAATGTCCATCAGAAAGTTGTAACCCTAGACCGGGAATTCAGTTTTTTTCTCGTGTCTATTTAGGTCTAATATCATCATCTGGTTATGGGTTGGCTTTTAGCCTATCATCTAAAATGGTTAGTATAATTTTAACTGTACTAAATAAAATTGAAGTGGGTATTCCTTTTCCTTAGAAGTAATATTTCTTCAAGTGAACAGCATTCCAACTTGTTGGTAAAATTCTGTCATCCATGGTTTCCAGGTCATAAGCACCTTTTCCAACAATACCACGCACTTTGTAGGGTCCTTCCCGATTTGGATTTAATTTTCCTTCTCTAGCCTCCTTTGTTGATTGAAAAACATTCTTAAGGACAAAGTCCCCAATTTTGAAATATCTTAGGTGAGCTTTTCTATTGTAATATCGCTCTATGATTTTCTTTTGAGCTGCCATGAGTATTAAAGCAGCTTCTCTCCTTTGCTCGAGTAAATCCATATTTGTTCTCAACTCGTCATTGTTGTTTCTTCTATTGCTGTTGTGAATCTCATGCTCGGTTCACCAATTTCCACTGGTATTAGAGCTTCTGAGCCGTAAATAAGCATGAATGGGGTTTCTCCTGTGGCTGTCTTTGCAGTAGTTCTATAAGCCCATGATACTACCGGTAGTTCTTCAGGCCAATTTCCCTTAGCTTTTTCCAATCATTTCTTCATATTGTTAACAATGATTTTATTTGTCGACTCAGCTTGCATGTCAGCCACGGGATGATATGGTGAAGAAGTGATTCATTTGATTTGCCAGCTTTGGAAGAATTCTGTGATTTGTGAGCCTATGAATTGTGGGCCATTGTAACATAAAATTTCCTTTGGTACACCAAAACGACATATGATGTTTCGCCATATGAAGCTTTTCACTTCTTTTTCTCGCACTTTTTTAAAGCATCTTCTTCTACCCATTTTGAGAAATAATCTGTTAATGCAAGTAAAAATCGTACATTTTTTCTGCCTGGGGGTAGAGGTCCTACTATATCCATTCCCCATTTCATAAATGTCCAAGTTGATACAACCGAGTATAGCAGTTCTGCGGGCCAATGCATATTGTTAGCATATCACTGATATTTATCGCATTTAGCTACGAAATGTTTAGCGTCTTCTTCCATCTTAGGCCAATAGTACCCTACTCTGATTAGGGTTTTGACTAAGGACCTTTCACTTGCATGGTTCCCACAATGTCCTTCGTGTACTTCTTTCATCACGTACTCAGGTTGGTTTGCTCCAAGGCACCTTGCTAGGGGACCTCCAAACATCTTGCGATATAGAGTGTCACGAAGTAGGCAGTACCGTGCAGCTTTTTGGTGAAGTTCTTAAGCTTCTTTCTTATCTTCAGGCACGGTACCATTCTGCAAAAAATTTACAATTTCGTTTCTCCAATCCCAGGTTATATTATTAATTGTTACCTCATTCTTATCCTTGTCAATTGCTGAATGAAATAAGTGTATCACAATAGCATTGTCTTTATTCGTTACATCGGTAACTGCTGCAAGATTAGCTAACGCATCCGCTTCTGCGTTTTCCTCTCTAGGTACTTTCATAATCTTCCATGACTGGAATTGCCTCACCAAGTCTCGTGCCTTTTCCAGATAATGTTGCATTCGAGTCTCTGTAGCAGTATAAGTCCCCTGCATCTGGTTCGCCACTAGTTGAGGGTCACTTTTGATCACGATCTGCTCAATTGAGAGTTCTCATGCTAATTTGAGTCATGCAATGATAGATTCATACTCTGCTTCATTGTTAGTGATGGGATAACATTTAATACCTTGCCTTATCTTTTCACCCGAAGGTGGTATCAAAACAATTTCCAACCCGGATCCTTTAATATTAGAAGAGCCGTCGGTGAATAGAGTCCATATCCCTGGATTAGCTCCGGTAAAGATTTGTAGTTCTTTTTCTACTTCAAGAAATATGATAGTGTTAAAATCTGCGACAAAATCTGCTAAAACTTGAGACTTTATTGCAGTCCTAGGTTGAAAGACTATGTCATATTCTCTTAGTTTTATTGCCATTTAGCCAGTGTACCTGACAGTTCTTGCTTATGCAAAATATTTCTCAAAGGATACGAAGTTACAACAGTAATTGGGTGACACTAAAAGTACGGTCTTAACTTTCTAGCTTCCATGATTAGAGCCAAGGCTAATTTTTCTAGATGAGGATATCTAGTTTCAGCATCTAGTAAGGACTTACTTACATAGTAGATAGGAGATTTCTTACCTTTGTCCTCCCTTACCAGGACTGCACTTACGGCTATTTCTGCAACAACAAGATAAATGTATAACATTTCCCCTTCCTTTGGTTTAGACAACAGTGGTGGATTTGATAGATAAGCCTTCAAGTCTTTAAGAGCTTGTTGACATTCTTCAGTCCGTTCGATCTGATTCTGCTTCTTTAGTACTGAGAAGAATTTAAAACTCTTCTCTGAAGATCTAGAGATGAATCTTCCTAAAGCTACAATCCTACCTGTTAATCTTTGAACTTCTTGTTTGCTCGTGAGTATATCAGGTATTTCTTCAGTAGCTTTAATTTGAGCAAGATTTACTTCAATGCCTCTATTTGATACGAGAAAACCCAAAAATTTACCTGATTTGATGCCAAAGGCGCATTTTTCTGGATTTAATTTCATGTTATACCTATGGAGGATCTCGAAAGTAGTTAAGAGATGTTGGAAATGATCTTCTGCCTGCGTTGACTTTACCAACATGTCATCAATGTACACCTCCATTGCTTTCCCCAGATTGGTCACTAGCCTTTGATACGTGGATCCAGCATTTTTCAAGTCAAAAGACATGACTTTGTAACAATAAGTCCCCTGTTCTTAATAAAGGAGGTTTTTTCCTTGTCTGATGGGTCCATTTTTATCTGATTGTAACAAGAATATGCATCTAGAAAGCTTAATAATTTATGACCTATAGTGGCATCAATCATTTGATCTATGTGCGGTAATGGAAATGAGTCTTTTGGGCATGCTTTATTCAAATTCGTATAATCTACGCATCCACTCCATTTACCATTCTTTTTAGGTACCACTACGGTATTAGCTAACCAATTAGGATATTTTACCTCACGTATTGAACCGATTTTTAAGAGTTTTTGTACCTCTTCATCGATCACTTGATTCTTGAACGATGCCTGCTTTCTTTTCTTTTGCTTCACAGGTACGAAGGATGGGTCTTCATTTAGTTTATGAGTCATCACTTCTGGGGGTATACGTGTCATATCTGAATGGGATCAAGCAAAACAATCTGCATTAACTTTTAAATATTCAATTAACTTACCTCTTCTTATCGGGATTAGCCTTGCTCCTTTGTGGATTGTTTCCTCAGGCTTAAGCTCAAACAGTGGAGCAGCTCTCGGGCTCCTCAGTCGTTGCCTTGATATTTTCATTCTCTTCTGGTTCTTGAATAACATCAGGTCTGGAATCCATGTCTGTATGTCTTGATGCGACATTCGTGGTGATTTGATTCACCGTGTCTTTATCGTTTTCTACCGTGTCTATTCGAGTTTCTCCCTCATCTTTTGATTCTTCCGCTGTTTCTTTTTTATTGTAATGCATCACTGAGTTAATGTTTCTTGAAGTCTCGTGATCACCTCGAATCTGTTGGATTCCCCACTTGGAAGGGAATTTGATTACCTGATGCAAAGTAGATGGTAGTGCATCCATGTCATGGGTCCATGGTCTCCCCATGATTATATTATGAGCCATATCTGTATCTATAACTTTAAATTTTGTTTCCTTGACGATTCCTAATACATAGGTGTTAAGCTCAATTTCTCCTTTTATTATGACAGTAGAGTTGTCGAATCCGGACAAGGAACATGATTTTGGAATTACACGGTCCACCATTAACATCTCTTCCACAACCCTCAGCAAAATGATATTGACCGAGCTACCTGCTACTCTTTTCACGTTAGTGACATGTATAAGTAGAGATATTACCAGTGCGTTGTTATGTGGAAGCAGTAATCCATCAGCATCTAAGTAGTTGAATGAGATGTTGTCAGCCTCACAAGTCCATTTCCCGTGGGTCACTGTGAACTTGGTCATCCTTCTTGCTGAAGTATAATTACGCCATTTACCTCCTCTCCTCCATTTATCACATTTACATTTCTCTTCGGAGATGGTGGTTTTGGTGGCTCCTGCCTATTCTTCATATATGCTTGTTTACCTTTTTCACTAAACAGTTCTGTTAGATAACCGCGGTGAGACGTGCACAAGGGCGATGAAAGTTGGCGGACCGCGTAGTGAGGATCCGAGGGATGCACTATAAATACGAGGTTCAGGGTTTTATTTCACATTTTGACCTAATGAGCTCGGTTTTTGTCGATTTTTAGTAGGTTTTCAAGGAATTTATTGGGGTAAGTGATTCTAACTCGGATTTGGCTAATATACATGAATATTATCACTGATTTCATCATTTTTTTTTTTTTTAGCAAATATACCTCTAGGTATTATACCTAGGGGTTAATATATATAAAAATACCAAAATATGGTCCAAATACAAGATGTCCAACATAAGATACTAAGTCTTAAGCTACTAAATGGAAAAGCTAATAAGCTAAGATTTGAAGATCTAAGTATTACAATATGAAAAGCTGAGTGATTCAATCTCCTGACAGTGTAAATGGATCCAGAAGCCAACAGTAGATACCAAGTAGCACCTCTAATACTCTCACCAGGCGCCAGGATATGTACTTCAAAGGCAAATGTGGGCTCCAAGTTACACCAATTGATTGAACCAAATAAATCTAATCCAGCAAGTTCATCAATGTTGATACCATTGCACATTGGGTTCCCAGACTGAGGTTGAATCCATGCTAAGTGCCATACAAGCTTACAAGCACAAATTCAAACCCTAGAAACACATAATATAAAAGCAACCAAAAGAGATTAGCAAGTAGGTATAGGATCAAATCATATAGTGCCATTCTAATCCGTAGGTTGTTGTGTTGAGATTTGTCTTGATAGAAAAGTCTCATCCCTGTCCAAGTTAGCTCATGTAATGCTTGCAACTCTAATGAATCTTTTACATAGTCACTGTCACTTGAAAAAAGATCTCCAGAATGAGCATGATAACATGCTAATACCACTGGATAATCCTTCATCAATTTCCAATGAAAAGTAAAAGATTTTGGTATTAAAGCATTGGTTGTCTTCATTAATCAGGTTCCTTCCTCTTGACTATCTTAACTCTTAGGTTAGGAATTTGAAATTTGTCCATATTGATCAAGGTCTTCCCTTCTGATGGTAGTTCCTGAAAAGAATGGAATGTTATTGTACCTGCAAAAGAGAACACTATGTTAGCTAAAAAATCTGCGACTTTGTTGCCTTCCCTCAGGACATGCTGGAATATCACATTATAACCACTCTTTATCTCCTTGACTCTCCTTACTTCAGCCCCTATGCACCAAGGTGTATCCCATTCATCATCAATAATCTTCTTCATCATCAGTGAATCAGTTTCAATAATCAAAGGATGCAGTTGGCTCTCCACACAGTATGTCAAACCCTCAACTATGGCCTTTGCTTCAGCTACAATGTTTGTTGTC